>CAEGAE010098889.1:0-21098 GCA_903067095.1 Girardinus metallicus
GGCTTCGTAAGAAGCATTTCCAGGTCCTGGAGTGGCCTAGCCAGGCTCCAGACCTCAACCCCATGGAAAACCTTTGGAGGGAGTTGAAGGTCCACCAGAACCAGAACATCACTGCTTTAGAGGATCTGCTGGGAGGAATGGGCCAACATTCCAGCAACGCTGTTCCAACCTGGTGAAGACTGAAGAAACCTTTGACCTCTGACATTGCCAACAAAGGAGATATTACAAAGTGTTGAGATGAACTTTTGTTATTGACTAAATACTTATTTTCCTCCTTATTTGCAAATAAATTCTTTAAAAATCAGACAATGTGATTTTCTGAATGTTTTTTCTCATCTTGTTTCTCATAGTTGAGGTCGACCTGTGATGTCAGTTACAGGCCTCTCATCTTTTTAACTGGGAAAACTGGAACAACTGGTCACTGACTAAATATTTTTTTCCCCACTGTACATGCTAATGGCCTGAAGCCACATCACAAGACGTCAAGGCTAATGCTACGACAATAGTTAGCTAAACTAACAAGCGTTTGGCTTTGCTTCTCAGTTAAGTAAAATTAAGCAAGACCATTAGCTGGAGCTAACAACTTTAACGGGAGCTAGCTGCATCATCAAGAGCTAGCACCACTAGTTGTTTAAAGGAACTTTCCAAAAATACATCAAGGCCTCCAATATCTTGTAATTGTTGGTTTTTTTTCTTTATGACGGTATGGAAAATCTAAACGATTATCAGACAAATGAAAGGCACTGCATTGTCTCTGTAATTGTTGCTACATTTAATTATTTACTAAGTTGCCATAATGGCTTAATTCTTTCTGGGCATGCATGTTGTGACATGAAAAGTGATAATGAAGCGTCTTTAAACCGCAGTGGCGTTAGACTGGAATGAAACCTGGAAGATCTGTGGTTCTGAGTGGATCCGACCTAAAGGGACAGAACCACAGCAGGACAGGTCACTGAGCAGACCGTTAATAGCTCAGCGGTCTGGTCGGGTCCACAGAACATCTAGAATCGAATATCAGTTCTGGGTCCGGTTATGACAGAACCATTTATAGTCGGGCTGGCCGAGGGATGCTATCGTTTAATAGGAATATGGAGGGGAATAATTTATGAAACCACACATACACACACACACTCTGAAGCACACACACCCACACATACACCCCCACACTCACTTTGAAACACACACTCTGAAACACACACACTCTGAAACACACACACACACACATACACCCCCACACTCACTTTGAAACACACACTCTGAAACACACACACACAGTCCCTCTGCAGTGTTGCTCTGTGAAGGGCAGACCTGAGATCAGCATTATGTGTGTGTGTGTTTCTGTATCTACAGCTCCTCCTGGAATACCAACAAGCATGAGGTCGGCATCAGTGAACATGATCCGGCTCAGCAGGGACCAGAACCCAGAAACCCGATGGTTGGGCGGAGTCTGGATGCAGCTGACCAATTAGAGCACAGGATGAAAAGGCAACATAAAAGAGAAAAGTTTGAAACACGGTAAAGAGATCTTATCCTGGCTGTGTGAGGATCTGATTGTTCTGACCTGTTTCATCAGGACATTCTCAGAACTTTCTGGTTCTGCGTTTAACAAAAGCAACGAGCCAACCAAACCATTGGGCAACAGGACGCCTGGGAACCCTGGCTTCCTGTTCCCACCTTCCAAACGGACCGGCATGGCACCATGTTCTGGTCCACTCCAGGTAACGATGTGAGAAACTGAAGGGTCCTGAGGCGAGCTCCCTGAGGAACGCCACTAATATATAACCATCCAGCCGTCAACTGAACTCCACCAGAGAGGATGGAAGCCAATAAATAATAAATCAGAATAAACTAAATCAAATTTAATTAATAAGAATGATTTGATATTTAATTTCAATGTGCGTTAGAATAAAAACATTTCTTCGTTCTGTCCCAGTTGGGGTAGATGTGGAATATTTCTCTCTGTTAATTGGGCTGAAAGACAGAAATTATCACTTAGTCTGTTTTAGGTGAGTTACGGCAAGCAGATTCACATTTAATCACAAAGCCTGTATCATTGATGCTACCTTGGAAAAAAAAACATAGAAGAGTCACATTAGCTGACTGGGTTCACATTTTCATCACCACCGTCATCATCATCATCATCACAACTAAAGTTCCTTATTATGATCAGGAGCAACCAGAATCAGAAGCACCAGAACCAGAACCAACCAGACCCACCAGCATCACCAGAACCACCAGAACCAACCAGAACCACCAAACTTTCCAAATGCACTCCTTCTACCCTTAGTCCTAAATCTGACCCCTGACCCAAAAACAGCATTTCCCCTTGTGGGGACCAGACTTCAGTTCCCACATGGAGCAGTGGGTCCCCACAATGTAGTATGTGTCAGGAAAATGGTCCCCACAAGGTATTACAAACAAACGCACACACACCCCTACACATGAACCCTCACAGTGGGAGGAGCTAAATGATGAGTGAAAAGGGGCCTCATGAATAAAACACTGCACAGTTTTCACACCAAAACTTGGCATACAGACAAATTTAGAATAGTGCGCCGCACAAAAAAATTCAGATGTATGAAGCCGTGCGTACGCACACACCTGCTCACCTTTCCTTTATAAATCCTAATTTGCAGGAAACAGAGCTGGTCTACCTTTCGCTTCCATAAATACATATTAATGTATTAGTATAAATAACCAGAAGTCTGCTGCCACATGAAGCACTAACCAGGGCATCGTCCTTGTTTATAGCAGAATAGTATTTATAATAATAATAATAATAATTATATATTTTATTTAAAAGGTGCTTTCTCACAAAATAAAAATAATACATTTTAAAGAAAAAAAAAATCCAAATGAAATAATAAAGATCTCCCAGTGCAGCAGAGTGATCAGCTGGGATTTAAAGACTCGGAGAGTCTCTGAGTGGGAATGTGGACGTTTATTCTAAACACAGGAATCATGAGCAGAAGTTACATTTACAGAATAGAGATGCTTTCTGTCCATAAAGGCGGCTCCACTGAAGGATGGCTGCAGCTGGACCGGTACCGGTACCGCTCATCTCCTTCTTTAAGTTCTGCTCAGAGCTCCAGGATGATCAGTCTGGATTAATCTAAACGCTAAATCAGATCAATATGATCTCTGATCAATCCTCCCTCTGAATCCATCACTGGAGATGTTCAAAGCTCCGCAAGTAGCGGCTCACCTTTATGCAGCTGCTGATAGACCTGAGATTGTCTACACACCAGATCAACTCCAAACTCCTGTTTGGAGTTGATCTGCTGATCAGCCGTTTTCTCTTCAGTGAGAATGAAATGACCCATAGATGCATTCAGATGATGTGTTACATCTTTATGAGACAAAAACTGAGAAAAATTATTATTTACATTGGAGTGAGGTTTTACCATCCTTTATTTTTTATATTATTTTATTTTATTTTCTGTGTGTATGTTAGGTTATTGTCTGAGGATAAATGTTGTTCAGTTTCATCGTTTAAACAATAAAATATTAAAATCATAAAAAACATTGAGTTTCATGCCTCCTGGTCTAAATAACTGAATGTAGTCAGGTTTCAGTGGGGGGGATGTGGAGGACATGGAGGGTACATTTTAGGTGAGTTTTGATTCTTTGTAATTTATTATTGTTCACAGAAAAAGTTTGCGTGGCTGCTGCACATTTTCACGCCATGGAAAAAGTGTGTGTATATTTACGCAAACTTTGATGTAAAGTTCATTTTTATACATGCCGACTTGTGTGTAAAATATGGCGCCGCACGTTTTTCTTTGCGTACGCCACTTTAGACATGAGGCCCTGGTCTGTCTGAGGAGGAGGAAGTGGCTCCACCAGAAGCTGCAGGATTCACACTCCTATGGCTTCTGCTGATCCGGTTCTGCTGATCCGGTTCTGCTGACAACTGTTTTAGAAAGGAACATATACCGGACCGGTTCTGTTTCGATCTCTGCTGCAGCTTAAGAAAGAGGAAGTGATGTCACAGTATTACTTCTGTTCCCATGGAAATGGAGCAGCCGGACTAGGACGGATTAGAACCAGAACCGCGGTGAAATGGGGGTCTACTGGGCTCGACCCGCTTCATTCCCCAGCAGAACCGATCCGGTTCCGTCCAGTCAGCAGCTCATCGCTCCTCATTCAGCAGCAGTCAGCTCCAGAATCGCTCTGCTGATTCTAGCCCCCCAGGACCGGGTCGCAGTCAGTCCGGCGCTGAGCCAACACCAGAACCCTGCAGGACAACTGTCAGAACATCCAGAACCAATGAAATCATCCACTGCCGACCCGGTTCACAGGACCAGACTCATCTGGACCTTCTGGCCTCTGACAATTTCCAGTTTGTCCAACAAATAGTTTGGGTCTGAAGAACCGACAGAACCAAACAGAACCGACAGAACCAAACAGAACCGACAGAACCGACAGAAAAAAACAGAACCAAACAGAACCTCCTCCTCATCAGCTCAGTGATCACAGTTGGGGGTCCAAACCCTCCAGAACTGGCACCAGGACAGAACAGAACCCGGTTACTGGTCATAAAGCCGGTACCGGGCAGATTGTGCCAGAATCAAAACCTGAACATGGTTTCGTATTTGTGTCCACAGATGGTGTCTCCCTCCTGGACCCGGCAGAACCGACACTCAGCTGGTTCTGGACCGACCCATTTTAAGAAGATAACTAATAATAAAATAAATGTAAAAGCCTAGTAAATAGGAAGAGATAAAATAATGTATTCGCCTGCAGTTCAGTTGCTTTAACTTCTTTTGGTCTTTATTTGTTTTTATTATTATCAATAAAACAGTACATTTGTCATAACAAACTAAAAGTTAAAAAATATCAGTTCATTAATTTATGACTGGAAAAATGGAATAAAGAACCAGAACCAGACCCGGTTTGTTCCCGGCTCCTGCTCGCTGCCATATGCAACGTCTCCATGGCAACATCTGGACCAGCAGCAGCTGGATGCTCCATATGCGTGTGTCAGTCTGTGTGTGTGTGCAGTTTTCTGGCTTCAGGCAATTCAGGGAAACCATCCTATCGCTTCAGGAGAGAAGCTCTGCTTTTAGGAGCGCAGCCACACTACATTACCCAGCATGCATCACTATACAGCGCCCCCTCCTGGACATGTTGTCACGGCGCTCAGCAGGAGGAGCCAAGGGAGAGAAACGGGACCAGACTGAGCTTCAGAACCAGGACCCAACCAGAATCTGATGGAAATAGAAAGTGTTTGGAGGTCATGGGGTTGGGTCAGGGTGAAGGGGTACCAGTCAAAACTTATTCCACACCACTAATCCAACTAGCAAAGCTGAAAAAAGTGAGGACCAGAAAAATTACCTGACTTTGTGGGTGAACGTGGTGAAATTGTTCCTCTATATGCAGTCCGTTTAAATACACAAGGATAAAAGAACCTGGTTCACACAGTTATAAATGAATATTACAGCCCACAAAAATGACCTTTTTTTTTTAAAGGAAAAAAGATCAATATAAATGAAATTATATAACTGGACTTATTAAAATTAAACTAAAAAAAGAGATTTAAATGTAGTTTTTAATTTGATAGTTTACAGAATAAATAAATGTTTTTTGTTCTGTTTTAAAAGGTAGTTTAAGGGGCAAAAAACTGCAAAATCTGAAATAGCTTCAGTTAAAAAAAGCTTCATCAAAATATGAAAAATGAAGAGCGGAGCCAGTTGAGCTGGCTCAGGCATCTGGTCAGGATGCCTCCTGGACGCCTCCCTGGTGAGGTGTTCCGGACACGTCCCACCGGGAGGAGGCCCCGGGGAAGACCCAGGACATGCTGGACCCCAAGACGTTCCCATGTGGCCTGGGAACGTCTTGGGATTCCCCCGGAAGAGCTGGAAGAAGTGGCTGGGGAGAGGGAATTCTGGGCCTCCCTTCTTAAGCTGCTACCCCCACGACCCGACCCCGGATAAAGCGGAAGAAAATTGATGGATGCATGAAAAATGAAATGAAATAGAAAAAAATAACAAGATAAGAAAACAATAATAACATTAGCAGAGTTGTTCATGAAGAAAAAGTGGAACAAAAGTTTGTCGCCGAAATAAATCTGGTTCTGGTTCTTACAGGCTGGTCTGACCTGAAGACACACATCCTTGTACTTCTATGCAACTGAGCACTTTGAATAGACTTCCATCCATTTTAATCACAGTAAGTATTGCTCAAAACCAACCTTAACCAGAACCTGACTAGTACTGCCGGTATAACTGCAGAAGAAGTGAAGACTGGGAAAATGTCCTCACTTCCACTAACGACATCCCATTATCGGTAAATGTTGTGGAAGTGGTCCTCTAGATACCGTTTATACAAATACACACACACATACACACAGAGCAGTCCACAGAAATTAGTGTGTATTAGTGTTTGCTTTAGTGTATAATAAAAAAAGATTAATGTAAGTAAAATGATTAATTAAAATTAAATTTAATAAAATTTAATACAATTTAAATATTTAGTTTTTAATTAAATACTTTACAAAGTAAATCAAAAATATTTAAAACAGACAAAAAATGAAAAATCTCAAATACTTTCAGAAATTCATAAAAACATTAAGAAATTAAATAAAATCTAAATATAGCTGTTTTGATAAAGAGCAACGAGGAACCGTTGTTCTTGTTTGTGTCCAAAATAACCTGATTCTGGTTCTGATGGACCAGTGCGACCAAAGGCTCTGTTAGTGTGTGTGTGTGCGTGGGTGTGCATGTGTGTGTGTGTGAGTGCGCGTGTGTGTGTCAGCAGGTGAAGCAGAGTTCAGGTGTGTGTCTGCAGGTTGGCCAGGACTTCGGTAATTAGTCCAAAAACGAAGCTTCAAATCTGGTTAAAAGCTCAGAGCTAACACACACACAAATACACACACTTTAGCCCTAATCCTAACCTCTAGCCCAAAAACAGCATTTCCCCTAATGGGGACCAGGAAAATGTCCCCACAAGGAGCAGAGGTCCCCACAGCCCCACTTTGTAGACAGACAAAGGTCCCCACCAGGATATACACACACACACACACACACACATACACACACCAACATGTTTGGGTGACTATTTTTGTGGGGACTTTCCATTGACTTCCATTCATTTCTGCAGCCTAAACCTAAACCTAACCCTAACCAAAACTCAATTTACACCTTAGTCCTAAATCTGACCCATGACCCAAAAACAGCGTTTCCCTTTGAGGGGCCAGGCTTCGGTCCCCACAAGGAGCAATTGGTCCTCACAACGTAGTATATGTCAAGAAAATGATCCCCACAAGGTTTTACAAACAAACGCACACACACACACCTGCAGCAGGTATGCTGAGCCGTCGGAGGTGAAAAGTCCAATCAGCAACTACTTTCAGCAGCGGATGAACACGACGAGACAGATGGGTGGGGGAAGGTCAGGCCCCCTACATGCTGACCTCTGACCTCTCATTGTGTCTCGAAAGCGGCTGAAATGATGAGAGGATGACCTTTGACCCATAGCCTTTTTCTGCGAGAGAGTTTTAATATAAAAAGCTTCCTGTTTCTGCAGCAGACAAATGGTCCGAAAATCCAGAACCGCTGAACCGGACCTCATTATCAGATTCAGGGATTTGGACCCATCAGAACCAGGAACCCGCCCATCATCAGAACCCCTAGCAGCAGGGACCCACCTGAGTGCACGAAGTAGGCCAGGTAGAGGTCAAGCTCCTTGACAGAGACGCCGATGTGGTGCGGCTGGACGCAAAGGCCGGGGTTGGCGCACTGCGGCGCCTTGACGAGCCGCTCGCCGTCCGTGCTCTCCAGCGGGATCCCCTTGAACAGGATGACCATCACCAGGTCCAGGCGCCACACCTTGTCGGCCTGCCGCAGGCAGTCGATGCGCCGCATCTTGCCCTTCTGATCCGGGTTGGACAGCACGCAGCACGGCGCCTTCTTGCCCGTCACCGTCAACACAAAGTCCTCCCGGAACTCGGGCCGGATGTCCTTGCGCAGCTTGGCCAGCAGGCGGGACGCCCACTTCTGCTTCACCTCGGGCTTCTCGCCCAGCAGCTCGTCCTTCACCGCGCGCTCCTCCTCCTTCGACATGCGCTTCTCGTGCTTCTTGAAGTACTTCCTCTTACGCGCCTGCAGGTTGAACCAGGTGTAGGCAAAGGCCCGGACATGGGGGAGCAGCGCCTCGATGAACGGATGGAACTCATCCTGGGGATGGACAGAGACAGACGGAGACACGGTGAGACACGTTGAGACACACGGAGACACGTTGAGACAGACGGAGGCACGGTCAGAAAGACGGAGACACGGTGAGACAGACGGAGACACGGTGAGACACGTTGAGACAGACGGAGACACGGTGAGACAGACGGAGACACGTTGAGACAGACGGAGACACGGTGAGACAGACGGAGACACGGTGAGACAGACGGAGACACGGTGAGACAGATGGAGACACGGTGAGACACGGTGAGACAGACGGAGACACGGTGAGACAGACGGAGACACGGTGAGACAGACGGAGACACGGTGAGACAGACGGAGACACGGTCAGAAAGACGGAGACATGTTGAGAGAGATGGAGACACGGTGAGACACGGTGAGACACAGCCAATGGCTGCAGCGACGTTGACCTCTGATTGGCCGGGTGGAGACAGCAAGAAGAGCAGCTTGCTGTTTCCATCCAGGATGCCAAAAAGGCCCCATAATACCGTATGGGCCCCAAAATGCCGTATGGGCCCCAGAATGCCAAAGAGGCCCCAGTGTCTGGCTGCATCATGTAAGTTTTTCCATCGGATTTTTGGAAATTTATTTCAGATTCCTGATTAATTCCGTCTCTCTGCAGAACCGGGAACCCAAATGGTTTCCCTCAGAACCAGGAGTCTGTTTAGCAGGTTCTGCTCCAGGATCAGGTTAGATTTCCAGGAACAAAGGCCGGATGTTGAAAGTGAGTGCTGCAGCTCTGCGTTGGAGCGCCAGCTGCAGAGCTGTGCCCCCCCACTCCGGGTCTGAATACGGATCTTTGTTCCTTCTTGGATCCGCTCCAGCAGAACGGGTTTGTCTCCAAAAGAGCCTCCAGCAGCTCAGCAGCTTCTGTCTGAGCTCTGGGCGTCGGACGGCCCGGAAAGCCAGCGCTCCCGCTCAGCGTTAGAGTCCGGGGGCAGCCGAGATGAGCTGGGCTCCGCCGCCGCATTCCCACATTCCTGACCTGCTCCGCTCACACTGCGTCTGTCTGCCGCAAACCAAATCCCACTTAACGAGTCTGTGTCCGGCCTCAAAAGCAGCTTTTCCTGCCAGCGGGGGAGATGATCCCAATATCCACGGGAACATTTTCCCAAATGTTTCAGGAAACTCTGGGAAGAAGCTACCATTTCTGGAAAATTGTACATTTCGTCACTGACGCCTTTCCGTTCAGTTAATTCAGTCATTCTGCTCCGGGAAGGAAAATCCAATTACAGCTGCAGGACAATCAACTGAAGGAAAACAAGAAAATGATTTCACAATTCAGGAATTTAGTTTAAAAATTCGAATTATTTTTGAACACTCACTGCTTCTGAGCAAATCTGCAGAAGGAAATAATTTTTAAAATCTTTCTTGTTATTCCAGGTCCTAAAATCCCACTCCAGCTCCTTCGGCCCAGACGCTGGTTCTGGGAATAAAATGTGGGAGTTCTGATCAAACAGAAACCAAAGGCGGTTCTTCCTTCATCTTCCAGGGCCAGGGGAGGGCCGAAGGGCCCTGGAGGGTGCTGGGGGGCCGCGGGGGCCCAGGCAGGTTTCTATGCTCCCTGTTGGCACCGTGGAAACAGGAAGAACCAGCCGGTATGTGGAGAAGCAGAAACACGAATCCACTCCCGGCACTGCACTGCCTCTCACACTGAGGGGATCAGAGCACCGGGGGCCAGCAGGGGCCAGCAGGGGCCAGCAGGGGCCAGCAGGGGCCAGCAGGGGCCAGCAGGGGCCAGCAGGGGCCAGCAGGGGCCAGCAGGGGACCACCGGACCTCCAGTACATCCAGGATTGCACTCAGGTGGCTGAGCAGTCCGGGCCTCCAGAACAACGATCCAACACTGAAATCTATTCAGGGATTAAAATCTGCAGGTTTAGATTTTATTCCAACTGTAGAACCAGAACCAGAACCAGCAGCAGAACCTCCTGGATTTAAACTCATAACCTCGTCTTTACTGCACAGTAAATTATTCTTGATTTTGTTTTTATCTTTAATCATTTTCTTCTATGCTGCTGCTACGCCTGAATGTAAAGAAGATAAATATTTTATTTTATTCTGTTTTCTGTGGTAAATAAAATCGCAGCCACAAAAATATCCAAACTACTGGTGTAAGAAAAACCTAAATATTAAATACTTAAAATGTTAAACAAAATTAAACCTCTTGAATTCAGTAATTCTGTTTATATTTCTGCTCTGTTTATTGCTTAATAATTTCCACAAATTACAGAATTAAATGAACAAATATTGTTCAGAAATTTATCGAATTTAACAGGAGATATTGCAAAAGACGCCCCCTAGTGGCTGGGCAGAAACCGCTGACGTCGCCTTAATAAAATTTAGAATAAAGAAAGGCCCGATTATTTACAATTAACAATTTCAACATTTGGAGAAAATCTTTTTATTTTTTTCTAAACATTGCAGCAGTTAGAATCAAAGAGTGAATGAAGCGTTTGTGACGGCAGCTGAGCGGGATTAGAACCAGCAGTCAGTCAGTCAGGCTGCTGATTATTGGTTTAACAGGCTGATAATCTGATTAGCGATCCTGTTTGCTGCTGCAGCTTCAGACCAACTTCAAACACAGCGAAGATCCAGATTTAGCAGCGTTTCTGCAGGAACATCCAGCCGATCGGAGCAACAAAAGGTTCTGCGCAGATAACAGCAGATTTCATTCAAATGTTCCTGAATTATCAATAAATCTCATCCTTCAGATTTAGCAGCACAGCCAGTAATTATTCAGCTCTGGGATTTAGTCTAAATGTAATTTATTAAAGCCTTTGCTCAGATTAAAAAGGATTTCACAGAAACGGATCAATTTAAATATTTGTGTCTGATGCAGGAATAAAAATAAAATCAGCCCAATTTGTTCTGAGGATTTAATCCCGCCTGTCCCCGTTTCCCTCAGAAACACGAAGGGAGACTCGAAATGCTGATTTTAACCTCTGACCCTTAATGCAACCCTGCAGGTTGCAGCAGGACTTCAGGTGTTTATGAGGTTTAAATGTAGGAAGAAGTCAGGAGTCATCCGGTTCGGTCCGCGGAGTCACCTCAGATCACCTCCGGTTCCTGGAGTTCTGCTGCAGGCCGCAGGTTCGGTTCCGGCCCGAACAGCCGCAGGAAGGGAGGCTTCATGAGGAAAACCGGGCTTCCCGCTCAGACGCCCCCGGGTGACCGAAACACGGCCGGAATCAGGACCGGAAAACCGGCCGCTTCTCCCGCTTCCTGCGCGGCACAGCTGCAAAGTTTAAGAGCCACGAAAAGAGAAAAACCCGCTGGGTTCGGAGTCCAAATTCTGGTTCCGATCAGACCTGTCTCAGTCCAATTACAGCCGTGAGCCTGAGAGAGCTTCCCGGGTAACGGCGTCGGACGCCACCGGGCCGAACCGAACCGGAACACATCGTTGCCAGACCCGGTAAATGTGGACCGGTCTGTGGAGGAAGTTTGGCGCTCCAGCGGCAGCGCGCAGCCGCAGCCGGAGCGCCGCTGGCAGAAAGCCGGAGGTAAAGGGACTCACCTGGGTCAGACATAGCGGAGAATACATATCTGTCCGCTGAGCTCTGAGCTCCGGAAGGTGTGTGCGACCGCGCGCGTGCGCGCACGTGTGCGGGGGTTTTGGGGGGGGGGTGTTACTGTAACTCCAGTGTGTGTGTTGGTCTCTGTGTGTGAAGAGCAAAAAAGAAAGTGTGTGTGAGAGTGAGTGAGGGGGAAACGGAGCCCTCCTTCTGCTCGCTTCGCTTCACATTTCCGGGCAGAGCTGAACTTCGGACCCGCCCCGGGTCACGGTCCGGACCTGTGGAGGCCCTCCGCCGGGGAGCGCACAACTTTCCGCCCACAATCCAACCGCATCTCCGGCGACACCGCACAAGTCCAGTCAGAGCAGCAGCAAGGACCTCAGGAGGTTCCGACGGACAGAACAAAGATCCAAGCAGGTCCCGAATTGCATTTCACAGAACCCACGAAATGCGTCCAGAAGCGGCCCCCGCCGGCATCCCTCACTGCTCTGCGGTGCGCCGCGGCCGGCGTGCGGCTCCCCTGCGCTCCGGAGAAAGAGAGCGGTGCAGCAACGGAGTCTTTCCCGGGACAAGCGCTGCCGGGAGCGGGGAGAGGCGGCGGGACGACCCGGGAGCCGAGAGACTGTCCCGAACTCCTCCAGCTCCTAACACCGGCTTCTCCGCTGCTCCTCCGCCGGACTGCGTCGCTCCGTGTGCGGCCACAGACTGATCACACGCGCCGCTGATCGATCACAAATAACAGCATCGATCCTCCGCGCGCACTTTCACAAGTATACTGCTGCTGGGTGCGCGCGCGCGCGCGCGCTTGCACGAAAGCGCCACTAGTGCCCTCCCCCCTCCTTTAGGAGCAAAGAGGAGCAGAAGGTGGAATACCGGAGGAGAACCGGGTCGAACTCAGAACCGCAGAATAAGTTACTGAAGTCACCAAACTTCTTCATCGTCACCATCATCATCATAATAAAACTGATGATGATGATGATGATGATGATGATGATGATGATGATGATGATAGTGGGCTCGGCACCATCAGGTGTTTTGGGGGCGGAGCTTGTTCCTCAATTGTCCAGGTTAGAAGTTGAACGACCCGACCCACATTTTTATCAGAACCTGAAATGGACCATGAAGGTCTTGCCCAACTGGACTGAACCCGGTAGCTGCAGAACCACAGATGCTGCCATCAGAACCCATCTGCACAGAACCATGTGGGACATCAGAATCGGAACCGTCACTAGTCCAGAACCGGAACCAGAACCAGACCGTGCTGTGGATCAAGGACTGCCTCCACTGGTTCTGATCCAAAGCAGCCTGCGGGTTCTGAGGAACCAGCACCAGAACACACTCTGTGCTCTGATTGGTCCAAACAAATACAGCTCAGCTTTGCTCTGATTGGTCAGAACCTTTAGGTGATCAGAACCAATCAGAACTCAATAAGCTGAAGGCCCGGTGAATCCTCAGAACTTAACCTGATTTCTAACCAGAACCTGAACCATCAGAACCAGAAGCAGCAGATCCCGGATTGGTTTAGGTCCATAGTGCTGAGTAGAACCGGTTCCTGCTGCAGGTTACTCTGGGTTCGGCCTAAGCCCCCTGGTGGAGGATGGAGGTACTACCAATCGATCCCAGAGCCTAAGTCAGGTAGTTATCGATATTTCTTTGAATAAAACCGGAAATAAAACTGGAACAGTGTTACTGTTTACTATTGAGTAAACAGTAACACTACTTGAAAAATAATAACTTCTCTTACTGTATTTACATTTTTAGGCTTATGTTAAGTATTATCAAACAATATTTATTGTAAACTTTTTACTTTCAGCTCGTCGTAGTAAATCAACTAGTCTGAATAGAGTCTTGTGGCTCAGCAGCGGGCATAACTGTAATAATGATAATCATAACCACAATAATGATAATAACAACATTATTAATGATAATAGTCTTCCATCTTTTCAAACTGTTGCTAGCTTCAATGCTACATCAATATGTGAGGAACAGCTGGAGTTGGAAACATTCCTTATGTTTTAGCTTTTCATAAACTGTTATAGAGTTTATCGTTAGAAAATCTAACTAGCGAAATATGCTAATGGCTAACAAACCAAACATGACACTCTTAGTTGGGAATCGTCAAACAGACATATCAAACTACAACGGTCCATTAACTTCAGCAGGTGCTTCTGTCACAGAGAACAACCTGAGTGTTTAAAGGTACGGGGGGCGGAGCCAGGTCAGGTGTCAAAGGTCATCACTAAAACTAGGCAGATTTGCTTATTTTTAAGGACATAAAACATGAGTGGGGTAATTGAGCTCTCCTGCAAGGGGAGCAGAGAGGGCAGTTTGCCCCACCACTTGCCCCCTGTAGGTCCGGCCCTGAAGCAACCAGGAAACGTTCAGCAGGAAAACCTGAGCTGGAGGCAGCAGCCGTGAAGAACAGCAGCCTGGGGCGCCATCTGCAGGTGGAAGGGGGGAACTGCAGCCTGAGAACACAACCAGTACCATTCCAGAACCTCTACAGAACCAGAACCAGTACAGAACCAGAACAGAAACAGAACCATTCCAGATCCAGAACCTTCATCAGGACTTAACGAGGGTCCAGACTGGTTCTGTCAACAGAACCAGGCCCGCATGACTCCCAACAAAACCGCCTGGAGGAAGAGGAGCTGAAACCCAAAACATCAACGTGATCGTTGCCATAGAGACGGTGAAGGTTGGGAAGGCGGTGGGGGGGATGCTATAGGCTGGCACCGAGCCTGGACCAGAACCAGAACTGAACATCTCCTGACTCTGACCTGACAGCAGAAGATCCGTCTCCAGGTTTCATCCGTTTGTCTGTCATGCAGAGGAGGAAGAGGAGGAGGGAGAGGAGGAAGAGGAGGACAGTCGGTGTTTGATTCCCAGCCGTTTCACCATCTGTCTCCAGAAAGCCGGCAAGATGCCAAAACCCTGAGAGCCAGAAGGAGCTGGGAGGAAAGCAGCTCCCTGAATTATTGATCTGATCTCAGGAAAACAACAGAACCAGAAACAGAACCCGATCAGATCCACAAAAACATCAGAACTTCATCAGAACCATGACAGAGCATCTGCAGCAAATCCAATACATTTCTACTACTGGCAGGATTTTAACACGTTCATTTGATAATTAATTTCAGATTTAAAGCATTAAATATTTTAACAAAATTTATTGTTTTTTTTGTGTAAAGAGTTCTGGCAGGAACCTTTGTATTCCTGTTTCTGGTAGGTCGGTAAATTTCACGCACAGCTACATCCACTATATGCGCTAACAGTAGCAATGAAGCTGTTTCTCTTGGTAATTTCTGCTTCTAAATGATTTGATGCTGGAAAAGACTATTGTTGTGTTCAAGTTGCACTAAAAAGAGTTAGCCTATCAGAAGCTAAGCTAGCCTAAAATAGCATTTGAATGCTAAACATGTAGCAGCCAACTCTACTGTTAGCTGCTAAAGAATCTCAATGATTGATCAGAAAAGCTCTGGAAAGATTAACTTTGCTCCAGTTTGGTGGTTTAAGATTAAGTTGGCTGTTGATGAGAAGACTGATTAACTGCATAAACTGTTTTATTGGAGTCACTAATTTCTCCTCATATCAGGATTTTATGCCTAAACCAGTCACTTGAACTAACCCAACCAGAACCACAACTTGATTCACACCTGACCCCTGACCTCTGACACTTAACAAGGGGTCCACCACACCAGAACCGGGCTTTGGGCCCCATGAGGCCAGTGGCCTTCAGAAGGTGAGTAAATGACACCAAGATGGCCCTGAATAGCATAGCTAAACAAGTACACACACACACACACACACAGGATTACTGAGCGCAGCAACATAAAAACAAGAACCGTCTCATTAAAGTCCAGAACCAGTCCAGTTTACGACAGACCTCTGGTGCCAGAACTGTCCTCCCGAGCCAGAAAAGGTTCTGACGGCTCCTGATCCAGGTCAGCAGGTTCTGATGGTTGGTGGTTCTAAAACAGTTGGCCCGGTCCCAGCAGAACCACCACAGAGACCCGTTCATGGATCCATCCGAGGAAAGAAATTCAGATTCTTCTACAGAACCAAAATATCTGCTGAGCGCTGAAGGGAAGGCAGCCAGGGGTCAAAAGTCAGCCTCCTTACATTCATCTATTCTGCTTTCTGCCTCTCACACACACCCTGCTGCCCACGCATATCCTGGCTCCTCCAAAACCGGCCCAGCTCTGCAGCTCAGAGAAGGAGCCTGCAGGCGAGAAGCAGGGCAGCAAAGCCCACTGCTTTGACAGAAAACCAGTTAAACCAGTCAGAGATCCACACCGTGCTGATCTGCGGTTCAGATCCGATCCGCTTATCCTTCCTGTTCAGCGATCCGATTGGTTCTGGTTCAGCTTCTCACCCCGACCCAAACAGACGACCCATAAGGTTTCTGTCAGGAAGTTGAAGAGAGAAAAAAAGTTTATATTGGAGCAGAAGGAGCTTAACACACACACACACACACCCGCACACACGCACACACACACACACACACACACACACACAAACAGGCAGTCGTGTTTTCATGTCTTGGGGGATCGTCACATTGACATTCATTCATGTTCTACAGCCTAACCTCTAACCCAAAAACAGCATTTCCCTCATGGGGACCAAATGTCCCCCAAGGAGAAGAGGTCCCCACAACCCCATATTGTCGACAGAGAAAAGTCCCCACAGGGATACAAAAACCTGGTTCACACACAGAAACACGCACACCCAGATGCTCAGTCTGCTTCCAAACACAGAGCAAAACAACAGGAGAGCAGCCAGATGTTCGCAGACAAACAGACCTGCACACACAGCTGGAGACACACACACACACACACACACACACACCTGCAGATGGAGATAGGTGGGTCAGGACAACAGCCAGTCAGACTGCTTTTTTGATTAGTCATGTGACCGATCAGAAGCTCTATGGACACCTCATAAGTCGTCACAGAGCTGCTTCCTGATTGGACACTGATCAGCCAATCAGAGGAAACATATTTGATATGTTCAGATTGGCCAGAAATTGCAGGACCCGAGAAGAAGAAATAATATATAAAAATAGAAATAATAAAAATAAAACATAAACTAAAGTAAGACAATGAAAGCATAATAAAATATTAAAATAGAAATGGTAAAGGAGAAACACAAATACAAAATCATATAAACAATAAAGATATTTTTTTATCATCTGCTGTTGCATCAACATTCAGCCCTCTCTGTAAGTAAGTAAAGTTTATTTATAAAGTGCTTTTCACAGACATAAAATCACAAAGCGCTGTACAATAAAAATAAACCTTAAAACCCTACAAAACACAAAACCAACAGAATAAACACAACAAAATCAAGAGATAAAATCCTGAGAAAATAAAAATGTTTTTAGGTGCTTTTTACAAACCTCCACAGAGTCAGCAAAACAGAGCTGCAAGGGCCTGTTGTTCCACAACCAAAGAACAATCGAAAGATTCAGACTTTGAGAACAAAGACCACGGGCAGCAGAATATTTAGTTTAAAGTTTACAAAGAAAATCTGGCCATGTAATGCTCTGTATGTCAGTACAAGAACTTTAAAACGAATTCTAAAATCAACTGGGAGCCAGAGTAATGAATATAGAACAGGGGAGATATGACAGGATTTAATGGATTTGGTGAGAAGTTTGGCTGCTGCTCAGGTTCTGGTTCTGGTTCTGCTCTGCATCCAGAACCAGAACCAGAACCAAACATGGAGAATCAGCATCCAGCTTCTATAAGTCATAGATCTAGATCAAACGTCCAGAAAACTGCAGAACAGCCGAAACACTGAGTTCCTTTAAGGCTAAACCAGCTGATTGGAGCTGCTTTAGAAACATAATCAATGAAACATCAATCAGTGCTTCATTTATCAATAATCTGATGTGTATCGGCGGCAGAATGTGACACTTCAGTTGTTTCTGTGTTTTTGTGATGTAAAACTCTGTTGCTGAAATTTGCTGAACAAATAAAGTTTGATTGATTGAACATGTAAAAATCTGAATCCAGATTAAACTGAAATATTGGACTTTTCTGCAGGCTATCCGTCCAGAACCAGAACCTGAATCGGACCAGCAGAGAGGAGGAAGCATGGAGGAATGCCTCCCTCTGCTGGCCGCCGCTGGGAACTGCAGGAAGGACTTTCATCATAATCGGTTGATTATGATGAAGGACTTCTGGTCAGCAGAACCAGAACTCCTGGTATCAGAGCACAGATGCTTTTATTCTGAAAGTTCTGGCACCCGGTCCGCCTACACTCCAGCACCTCAGAACCAGACCTCTGGAATGTCTGCGGGTCCAGCTGCTGCTGGCAGACCAGTACTGGTTCTGGTTGCTTTCATCCTCACTAATCAGGAACATATCCATTCCTCCTTCGAGGGTCCGATACCGGCCCACCACGAACCAACCCGGAACTGGGAAACATGACAAACAATACAGTTGCCGTCAGCAGCGACCCGGTTCTGCTGAGGTTCTGCTGAAGTCGATCCGGTTGTCTGCAATTTATATGGAGGATGGAAGGCAAAGCAGCTCCATCCAGGATGGAGGAACAGGGTCAGAACCGAGTCAGAACCGTGTCAGTGACCCGGTCCAGCTAGGGTTGCCACCTATCAAAAATCAAAATAAGGGACGCCCACCATGACATGTCAGCCGACGCTCATGGGTGGGACGGCCGCTGCAGGGACAGACGGTATTTCATGGCGGTGTTTTTGTTAAAGTGATCCATAGAGCAATCGTTAATAGAGGCAGCTTAGAATGCCCCAAAACTGTACTCCAATCAGAGTTGCATATTTCTACATGTTTCTACTGAAGTAGATTTACTTGAGCTTTAATTAAGCAGGTGTAAAAAGTATTTGGTAAAAATCTACTCAAGTACTGAGAAATTGATCATAACACATGATTTAATATTCTAAATGTCCTCAGACAACCAAACATATAAAAGTTACGTGAAAGTTCTGGGATGTTAAAGAATATTACCAAAATATTTATAGAAATAAGGAGTTAGGTTTGGAGGCTGGTTCTAGACCAAATTTACCATAAAGGCAGGGAAGGCAGTGTTTTCATGGGGGCACTTTAAAAAAATGAAAAAGAAAAAAAAACAGAACAATATTTCATAATTTGATATAATAATTAGTATTATATCAAAATGAATCCCTGACATTTATAATAAAGTTGTTAAACAACTTAAAAATAACTACATTTTAGAAATAATGCATCACATTTGGTTAAATTTTCAACAAACCTGGTGTCAAACCGCCAGGGGAAAATCCCTGGGTCTTTCAGGGGGGCTAACTCCTAACAGCCACGTTCAGCGTTACTGTCTGTCAGGCTCAGATTGATTGACAGGCCACGCCCCCTCGGTTTGAGGCTCATTGGGGCTAACTTTGGTCAGCCCAGGGCCAGCCAGTGTGTGTGGGTGTGGTTTGGCGTAGACTGAGAAGGAGCGATGGCGAGCAATGTTAGCATAAACATGGTGGATTATTTAACCTTTTTGCGTCCCAGAAAAGTCGTTGGAGTGAGCTCCTCTTTAAAAAAGCGAGGCCTAATTTAAAAACATATTATATCTTGTTTGATTTTATCAGTGTGGTTGTGTCCAGGAGTTTTGGGGAATTGGACAACTGCAGAGGCTCAATGCTCTTGGTCTTTGGTATGTTTCCATGGTTATTTTTTTATGGTTGTCTATATGTTGCTGAGATCAGGTACAGCTGACGTCCGGAGCTGTCTTTGGGAATAAAATAGGTTTAATTTACCTTAACACAAAAACTCAGCTTGTCACACTCGGAGCCTAACACTCCTCAGCAGATGGAAACACGGGTCAACAGTCGCATTCAATGACATAGGAAATATCAGTACCAAGGATCAAGGCAGGAGACAAACACAAAACCAAGTTATGAAAGGAATGAACAAATTACTATGAAGAATGAACTTATTATAATAAATAAAACAAATTGGGTGGGGTACCTGTGAACTATAATACATACAAACAGTAAAATAAATAAACTAACCTCTATAGCAGGTTTTCTTATGTTTCAAATTGGATGCTTCTCTTAAAACTAACTCAGTCACTCACTCACACGCATACATACATACATATATTAGCCCACCCTTCAGATATCACCACCAGCCGCTGCTGATAATAAGTGAGTTAAAGAGCCACTTGTGTCTCCAGAGATTCAGGTTGCAGATCCCTGGCAGATGGAAAGTGTGATCCTATCTATACACAGCAGCTAAAAGTGCAGCACTATAATTTTTTAATTCATTGTTAAGGTAAACTTGTGAAAGTAAAATAAATCTACCACTAAATGTTAACAAAAGACATTTATTTAGTATAATTTCCTCAGGTCCCCTGTGCCCCCCTTAGAGCCGCCCCTGTGCTGCAGGTCTGGTGTATTTTTGCTTATTGTGTTTTTTTCTTCATGGTTAGGAAGTCAAGTTATGCAAACTGGTAAACCACATAAAATAATAGTGAAATAATACATTGAACACTGAATTCATAAAATTCATTTCTAAACAAAACACACAGAAAACCCTAACAAACTTTTTCATGTAGGAAATATTTATGTATTTATTTACTGTTAATCTTAGTATGATTTGTTCTTTAAATGGGAATTTATATTATTTTGGCTGATATCATTATATGATCAATTGTGTCGGATACAATGTATACATTTCACACACGAATGTATGCTCTTATTGTGAAGGGCAGAAAGTGAGGTGAGAAGACACCAACAGTTGTCCTTCATTCTATTGTTGGTTTTGGTTGGAAGACATTGAGAATAAAACAAGACTCAAATAATTTTTTTGTCTTTTTCTGCTGACTTCCACATTGGTGACCCTGAACATCTGCGAACATCTGAACATGTTTTTTAACCAGAACTCACCAGATGCTGCCGCCGCTTCTCCACCAGCTGTGGTTTAGGACCCAGTTTCTTGCCAGGTGGCCGTTGCTCCAACCGCTGCTTCTGTTTTTGGCTCCAGAGTTCTGGCAGCAGGATCCAGAACCATGGTTCCAGCATGTGGAAGCCCAGTTCCATCTCTGGGACTGCTTTGGACTCCGTTTCCACCCGCCATCTGATGGGTTTGCTGAGGAACCCACCAACCACTAACAAATCCAGTGCTCTCAAGGAGAATCAGCTTCGGCTCTGTCAGATGCGGAGCGGGCCGATCACTTGCTCTCTCTGAATGGCTTGTTGGATCGCAGCCCTCCGAGCTGATGGAGAACAAGCTGGCATTACTTGGCTCCGGAGATGTTTCTTTCCTTTTTACGCATCTGTTTCTGCGCCAGCTTCCTCCACCTGTTCGCACCGCACTGGCCAGCTCCCCGCTGATCTGGACAAAGGATTATCGCTCCCTGGCTGAAGAAACGGAGCGGATTTTGTTGGCTTCC
>CAEGAE010098892.1:0-17719 GCA_903067095.1 Girardinus metallicus
ATTCTCTTGTTTGTAGAAATTTATGTTGTTATGTTTCATTTTCTGCCCAGCAGGGGGCGCAGCTAAACATATTCTTTATATTCTACCAGCTAAACTTTCTCAGAACTTTATTGATGCCATAATGTTCATTTCTGTAAGATTTTTACATAATTTTTATTATTGCATAAATACCTTGGTCTTTAAATAAAGCAGCTAAATAGATTCTTTATATTCTACCAGCTAAACTTTCTCAGAACTTTATCAATAAAATGTTTCTTTCTGTAGAAAATGAATTTTATTACATAAATAGCTGATTGATGAGGTTTGATGTAGTTTTACAAAATAATTAGTTCTTCATATTCTTCAGTTTTTCTAACATTTGTAAATATTTGCTAATCCCTAAATGTGATGATTTTGTAGTTTCATCTTCCGCCCAGCAGGGGGCGCAGCTAAACATATTCTTTACATTCTACCAGCTAAACTTTCTCAGAACTTTATTGATGCTATAAATGTTCATTTTTGTCGGGTTTTTTTTTCCAGAATATTTGGTTGTTGTAGAAATAATTTGTTCTTTAAATAAACTAAATTTTAAATTTTATCTTTCTAACAGTGTAAAATTGATCACCAAAAGCCATGAGGTTGATTTTTGGTTCTGTTTAGAATGAGTTCATAGAACTTATTATACTATACAAAATGTTGCTATAAAAACGTATTTGACCTGTTTTCATTGAAGGAGAAATCTACGTCAGTCGGATTTATCAGACTTGTTTACGATGAATAAATGAAGGGAAACTTTAGATTCGAAGACAGCAGCAAAAACAGAGGATAAACATTTTATTAAAAAATCATGTAACAGGAACAGAAATATGAAACTGTACAGAAAACACAGAACATCACAACATTAGGTGCTGCACCATTCAAATGAAAAACATTAAGTCACTGATGGCCTCATCAGTCAGTTTGACTTCATCAAATTTTACTTCCTGGGATTATTTATCAACTTTCTTACCGCAGACCTTCATTGAGCGGCAGTTGAACTCATCTTTTAGGATTTAACTTGTTGACATACATTTATAGTTGTGGGTTTAATTCCAGTTTCCCTCACTTATCTGCTTTTTGTGTTTTATATTTTAACAGTGCATTTGAAAAAATATCTCAAGTCTTCTTTTCTATAACTTTACTTGTTTTAGCTTCAAAAACTTTGGTGGACATTTACACAAAACACTGCAAAATGTCTCCTGGCCTGAAATGAACACTTGGACTAAAAAAAGAAAATGATAAATTAACTTTCATAACTTTCTTCAGTGCAGCTCGGCTTGGCGTCGCCATCATGCTGAAGAGGGATTATCTTCCAAATCCAGTATAATCTGTTGACGTTTTCAGGATTTATTTATTTTGCTTTAAGACGGATTCCAAAGAAAAATATTCCCAAAATGTATTTTCCAACTAAACAGAACTTTGGAGTCCTGATTACAACCTGAGTATTTAGATTTAATAAATCAAAGATGTTCAAATATAAATTTGGCTTCAGCTGTTGAGGGTTAACAGTTTCACTTTAATCCACTGAGAATCGGATGATAAACATGCCAGACTGCTATTCAACTGTACAAACATATTTAAATATATAAATAAAATAACATATACCTTCATTAGGAATTTATTTTAAATATGTTTTTGAAATGTGGCAGGTTGCCAGTTCAGTCATACATTAACACAAAGGAATGAATGTTTTTGTGTTTTTCATGCCCTGTCATGTTCACCTCTCACAGGTTAGAAATGGTCCAAGCAACAAGAAATTTGTTTCAGGAGGGAAGATTTTCATCTGAATGAGGTGAACACCGGAAATCTTTTTACACAATCGTGTGAAAAAGTAAGGACGCCCTCACATTGCTGTTTTCAATCATATTTGGACAGTTAATATACATTTTAGCAATACTGAACACATAACTGAAGAAAATAAATGTTAAAAACCTTCTGTAAAATTAGCTTGGTGTGAGAGTGGACGCCGTGGTGAAAACCGAAGGTCATCTGAGGCCTTCAGGTTAGAACTGGTTGTTCTGGTGCTGAGTTTAAAAACGTCCTGAACGAAAAGGAAGGCAACACTTTCTCTACGTGGAAAATAATCACACAAATGGAGAAAATGAAAGCAGCTGCCAACATGCCTGAGTCTTTCTGTCTAAACAAGTTCATCCTAAAGCAAATAGAAGATTAAAAAACCCTCAAATGATTTAATGGAACAAACTCAAAATATGTGGACAAGATCTTTAAAAAACAAGGTTGATTTCTGGTGTTAACCTGTTAACAAATATGTATTTTAAATAGATTACACATTGATGTGCACACTTCTGAGAGACTAAGTATTTAAGATGGTGTCCTAATTTTTCACATGAATGTATTTACAGGTTAAGAGTAGCTTAATTTTAATGAAACAGATGCTAATCAGAGGTTTGTTGAAGATTGTTTTCTGTTACATTCTTTCTCCACAAAATCAAACAAATCTCTAAATCTGTTTCTCTGTCAGACAGATGAGGCCATTAGTGACACTTTAATGTTTTCTCCAGGAAGAACCTGAGGTCCGCTGGTTCTCCCTGAGGTCCGCTGGGCTCATCAGCAGAACAACATGATGCCCGAGGAAGTCAGAACCTTCACCTCTCCGCTTCCTGAACTAAAGGTACAAACACAGACTTTACTAGTTAAACAACAATCATTTCATGTTTTGTTCAACTTTTCCTGATCAGTTAGAAAATGTTTGTTTTGAGACAATATTTATCTTTTATCAGACAGGAAAGTCTCTTTCTGCCATCAGGACTTGTTTTGCATATGAAACTAAAATCAGACTTACATCACATTCATAATCCTTCTTGTTTTGAATTATAGCAGCTCTGAAATGTGTGTAGAGGACACCATCAGTACAAAACGAAAGGTGACCATTCAGAAGTTGTTGCTGACTGATTTTTACCTTTTCTTCTTTTACACAAGAACAGCAGGAGAGAAAATATCACAATCATAAGAGCGATTCCAATCACCAACGAAATAACCCAGGATGATTTATCTGAAATGAAAAAACTCATCAGAATTAAACTATTTTAAAGTTTTTGTGTATATTTAATGTTCTCTGCTTACCGTCTCTCTTCACAGTGATCTGGGTTACCATGGTTTCGTCTTCGTCGCTGGTCTCACAGCTGTAGTTTCCCTCCAGATCAGGATCTAGTCCCTGCAGACTGAGGTCTCCATGCTCTGAAACATCCTTCACGTGTTTCCTCCACCTCTCCGACACAGACCGGTTCCTTCCCGTCTGACTCAGGACCAGCTGATGGTCGAATCTCCAAACTACAGTCATCACTGAACCGTTCAGCCCCAAGCAGGGAAGCCTTGTTTCATCTGTCGTCACGGTAACTGATGCTGCAAACCGGAGACGGGTAGTTACTGGTTACCTTTTCTTGAGTAAGTCTCAATTTCTTGGATGGCTAATTTTCGCTTTTACGTGAGTAAAAATATGTGGAATCGGTTCTACTCTTAGGTCAGGATGACGTTTGTCTACTCTGTCCAGCTCAGCTGATGATAACAAGAAAACTGAAAAATGATCCCAGATTCTGTCACGCAAACTTCTGTCGTCTCCAGTGAAAAAGAAAGAAATGGCTGACATGAAGCAGAGGAAAGCCTCAGCTTGATCTCTTGTGGAATCAAATACTCACATAGTTTCCTGAATGCAGCTCTTCTCTGGTTCCTCCTGGTTCTGACGGTGCAGCTGTAGATCGGATCAGAACCGTTTGGAACCATCAGAGAGCTGCTGATGTCATAAAGCTTCTTCTCAGTCTGATGGACTGTGGTTCTGTTCTGCAGAGCCGTGTTGGATGGAGGCTCAGTGGACCAGGTGAGGTTCGGTTCTGGGTAGATCCCCTCTGAGCTGCAGGTGATCCTGTTTCCATCCTGATGGATTCTGATTGTAGAAACTGGAGCTGTAGAAGGATAATTGCAGAAGTTAAAGTACAGCACATAAACCAAACTCCAGGGTTTTTATTCATCTGTATCTCATACCATCCACACTCAGTCTTATTATTGAATCTGTATATCCTTTAGTGGTGCTGCTGTAGCAGTTGTATGTTCCCTCATCCTGCAGCTGAACGTCTCTCAGCAGCAGGGAGCCGTTTCCTCTGGAGATCTGATCCAGGAACAGAGACGTTCTGCCTGTGAAGTCCTGGTTCTGGAGACCCAGCTGGTCCTGGTTGCTATAATAAGAGTGAACTCTCAGCTCTGATGAAGTCAGCTGAGTCCAGTGCAGGACGGCTTCATTGTTGCTCTGGATGCTGCAGGGTAAGATGCAGCTCTGCTTGACGACACAGGAAACCTCCACATCTGTAAGTAGATCTGCACAGAAACAGATCCAGGGTCAGAGAAATGGATCCAAGTCAGTTGGTGTAATGATAACTGATCAGCATCACAGTGGACCTCTGTGATTAACTAGAACTTTTTCCTGAGGTTTTTTCTGTGCTCAGTAGTTTAAAACCTTCATGTTGCTTCTCAACCGGCCTGTTTGGTGCTGCGTCCTCACAGCAACATGTTCAAACTCATCCCTACAGCGTTTTGTCTCCACACTAAGTTGAAGACAAGATGTCTGCTTGTCTAATCTGGACAGATCAGATCTGTTGTCTCTGTAACTGAACTGCTCACAGAAAACTGATGAACTTCGACTTTAAAGAGAAAAAAAGACATTTTGGAGAAAAATAATGACAGCATACAGACAGCAGTTTAGCTTTGGACCAAACCAAACGTATTAATGTTGGTCTTTTGTTCATAAACTGACGCAGAACGACGCAGAGCGACACAGAGCGACGCACGGAGAGCGACGCACGGAGAGCGACGCACGGAGAGCGACGCACGGAGAGCGACGCAAGGAGAGCGACGCACGGAGAGCGACGTAGCGCTACTGTTATAAACTGGCGGGAACTCAACAATCTGCTGCTCTGATTCTGTAAATCTGTTTTCATGTTATGAGGTTTTAAACTTACAACATAAAACAATAACACTGTTTCAACATCTCATTTTATAAAAGCATAAAAACACAAAGGTGCTAATAAATTTAAAAAAAGACAAAAACACAGAGAAAAGCTACAAAAACTCACATATTTTCCAGAAACTCATGAGAACCAGGAAAGTCAGAGAACGTCTTGTTTTTATAATCTTCATGTTACCCGAAGCAGCAGCAGCACAAGGAGAAATGAACCAGCACTTCAAGTGAGCTAAGAGGAAATGGAAAAGTAAGACATGTTGGAGCAGATCCTCTGGAATGAAATATTTTCACAGATGCAGAGTGCAGATAACGTCCTGCACTGATTTAGGGTCAGCATGAACGAACATGACTCACTGCATAAATATTCAAACCTGAAGGAAAACCTGAAGACAGTGACTGAAGCTGCATTTTTCTAAATCTGGAGTTTTTAGCCTTGAATTGTGTGAACTTAGCAGAACTTTTCCAACAAGGTGTGTAACTTTTATAAAAACTAGTTTGTTCATTTTTACATATTTGTTAAAACTGTCGCTATGTTGTGACAGAACCAGGCAGAGGAACAAACTGCAGAAGCAACATTAACGTTTCAGTTTCATCCAAATGTTCTGCAGTTTGACATCACAATGAGCAGGGACCAAACTTGGATAGCAAACTATTTATTTGAACAAACAAAACTCATGGATCTGTTCAGAGTGCAGAACTACAAGCAGTAGATGTTTGTTACAGAGGCTGGGAACTGATTTGGACCTCACAGGCTCCCGTCCTGCTCTGCATGCTTACGCATCACATACCCTGGAAATGAAACATTTTTATCTTTATATGGATGGACCATCAATAAATCTAAACTCAGTAATAATAAATCCACTCAAACATGCATAGTGGAACAAAAGGAGCATCTTTACACATTTAACTTTAGTTTATAATTTCATCATTTCATTTCAAAGCAATTTGTTTTATTTGTGCAACTTAAATTCACAAACTGAGATCAGTTTTCACCACAACTGAGGAAAAGTAAAATATTAAACATGAATGTTGACAATAACTGCTGCACAATTTTCACATCTGGAAAGTTGTTACTTTGAGTAAAACAAGAACTAAAATATGAAACGCATGAAAAAAAAAACGTGTTTTTGTTTGTCAATCCAATGACAATATTAACTCAAAACTTTACTGTTTTATTGTGACTAACTAGAAAAAAAACCAAAATTTCATATTAAAATTATTTTGAAAAATAAAAGTTAAACTTCACAAAATAAACCAGTGTATCGCAAACAATTAGAAACTTAAAGTAACAGAATAAATCTCGTCTTGTTGCTGCAATAAATGCTCAGAAAAAAAGGCAAAAGTAATTTCAATACAACAAACCAGTTTTTATTAGACATTTGTTTTAGTTTAACCATTTAATAGTTTTAGAACCTGAAAGACATTTAATCAATAATACTCTATTTCTTTATTGGTAGTTTGTTTTATGATTCCCATCTTTAGAAGGCATTTAAAAAGTGATAAAAATGACTTTTTATCTGGATTCTAGATGTGAGGAGTTTTATATTCTCCTGTTTTTTAGGAAAGTGACGTCCGGTCCTTAAAGTTCTGGTTCTGCTGACCCAGCTGATCCTGGCCGTCATAGTAGGAGTGAACAAGAAGATCTCCAGCTGGTGACAGGTTGGACCAGAGGATCACCAGAACAGAGTGGAACTGGAGCCGACAGGGCAGCCCTGTCCGAAAACCTCTGGATCTGCAAGACCAAACAGGAAACTTCAGGAAAATTAACAAGAAACCCTTTCAAATTCAATCTTAGTATTGTTTTACTTTCATCAAATCACTTTCACAATCATTAAATAAAGATGGTGCTGAACACTGAGGAGCCACAGAGTCCTTAAGTCAGCGGTTTTACCGTGGGGAACCGGTTGCTTTAACTAGGCCACTCCTCTAAAGGAAAACGCTTTAAAATCCTGAAGTTCTACATTTTAATGTCAACTTGAAGAAATAAAACAGTAAACAGTGAGTGCCTTTCCTCCGTCCTCATGGCAGAAAAACTTTAAAACTTTAAACTTCTCTTTGCTTCTGACTGAGACTGAAGGAAATTGAGCTGAATCATAAAAATACATCTGATCAACTTTAGGCAAAGCTCACAAAATGTAATCATCAAAATGACTTGATTTTCTGAAATGTGCATTTGACAACTACAAAGAAGTAAGTAACAATAATTTAGTTGAATATTTATGGGCAGTTTGTGGGCAGAGAGCTGATTGACAGGAACATTTAAACTCTCTTTGTGTTTCCAGAACTGCAGCGTTTAACTGAGCAGCGAGAGAAAAAGCAAACTGGCTCTGCTGCTTCCTTCCCTCCCACTTTAACACAGAGAAGAAACGGCTCCTTGACATGTTTCATGAAATATGAATTTTTATCATTTTTACAGTAAAAAACTGAATTGATGAATGAATCTGTTCTAAATCAGTAATGATTGAATCCTGAAGCCACTGAGGTTCATTTCCCTTCATGACTTTGAAGGAAATGCAGCGAGTAAATTAAATGTGTGAAGGAAAAACTCCCCTCTGCCACTTTAAGGTTGCAAATGTTTTCATTTTTAACAGGTTTTAAAATAATTTACATTAATCTTCAAATGCAGGAAACCTCACATCCAGATCCTTCACATCAGTTTTCATTAAACACACAGGAAACCTCCAGATGAATCTGTTACGCTTCAGCCATGCATAAACAAGCTGAAGCCAAGAAAACGTTACTTTGAGTAAAACAAATAAAAATACACCTAAAAATCTCAATATAGAAAATATAGAAAACCATGAAGTGCAGGGTTTGATTTTTTATTCTTGTGAACAAGATTTGAATTAAAACACAACATGATCAAGTACAGAGGAATAAATATAAGAACCTCCAGCTGATAAGACACTGTAATTTATTTCATCTGTATTCTGAAACCAATCCGCTTTACTTTATAAAGTTGTTCTAGTTTAAATCTCTACAGTCTGGATTCAGTATTAAGGAAATCCTGACCTCATTTCACTGCATCAGTGAAACATCGTCAGTGTCTGTTCATAAAAACGCAACATGTTCATGTTGACGTCAGAATAAGAAGCTGAATGTTTTGACTCAGCTGCTTCAGAAACACCAGCAGAGACGCCAGAACCAGGAGGGTTTTACGGACAGATTTCTCTGCCACGTCGTCGTTCAGCATCAGCCGTTTACTGATCAGGAGTTACTCCCACGAGCTTCATGAGAGTCAAGGTTAATAAACCCACATGCAGAATGTTGAGACGCCACATCGTGTGGATTTGCTGTATTTCTCCCACATCACGGCTCCCAGGCGGCACAGGAAGTTCAGTTTGTTAGTCAAAGAAAACTCCTAACTAATCGAGTTTCTGCCAGAAGTTTTAAAAGAAGCTGTTCAGCTATCAGGACCCGATGTGGATCGTATGGATCAGACGTTCTGTTCAGAACTGAAATGTGAGGATTTGGTTTCTTAGTGTGTTTGTTTTTGGTTCTGTTCCTGAGTCTCTGTGATCTCCTCTCTCTCGCCCCTTGATTGCTTCCCAGGTGTGTCTCATTCCCTTGATTGCCCTCTGTGTATTTAAAATCACCTCTTGTCTCTTGTCTTGTGTCGTTTGTCAGTCTGTCGTTCACAGTCGTACTGAGAAGTCCTGCTTCAGCTCTCCTTAGTCTCTATTTGTTGCAGTTGCTGCCAGTTTCTCGCCCGCTGTGCTGCCTGTTGAGCTGTGACGTTTCTCATCATTAAATCATCATCTTCATCCATAACCTGGATCTGTCCAACAACCACAACTCATGACGGCTCGGCTTGTTCTGATGAAGGTTCTCCTGATCCGATCAGCATCTGAAGGGACGAGCCGGATGAATTCAAGCCGAGTTTGAGTCCGTTTTCATCTGCAGTAGACGGCTTAAGGACCGGCACCATGATGTCGAGAGGTGGGCTGGTTTTCCTAGAGAAGGACTCGAAGCTGTCAGCCTCCAGAACCGGTTAGCTTTAGATGTTGGGGAACATGGAGGTTCTGGAGAACTTCACCCCATCAACACACGTTTAAACGTTTCTCTGACCAAAACCCTCCAGGCGCCGAGAGCCCGTCTACCGAGACGGCATTAAAAATCAGATGAGTAATTATAATCTGGTCCAGTCTAATCTGGAATAAAAGATCCTGGGAGTTTTTCCACAGATTATCTGTTTTATACTGTCACAACATCTTGACAGATTTCACAATAATATAAAACACTTTTTTTTATTTATTGCTTTTTTTGTAAAAAACTTTAGCTACAGCAGGAGAAACTGGAAATCGAGTTAATAAAGTCGGATGTGTGTAATAATTTCATTTCTAGATGAATTTCTGTTTGATGTGACGGATGTTCAGCTGATTCTGTTCTCCACAGATTCCCTGAAGTTGTTGGTTTTTCAGATGATTTATAATCTGACTCCGTTTCCATGGCGATCAGATATGAAACAAACACAAGAAAAAACATGTAATTCTGCCTGAACTATAAATTTACAGTTGGAGGTACAGAAATCAAAAGCATGACTGACAGCGGCCCCTAGCGGACACGTTTAAAACTACACGATGATTGAAGAGAAGAGGAGTTTTGGACCTCACGGGCTCCCGTCCAGCTCTGAGCGCACAGAGCAGGTCAGTAATGACAATAAAACATCATAATCTCAGATTTATCCAGTTCAATTTGAATTTTTATTAAATCTAGCACATCAAACAATAATATATGTTTAAAAAAAAACTGGACATTTTGCTTTTTACATGTAAATGTTAAACCTCAACAATAAATCAACACCAACACATTCATAATGAAACAACAGTTGCATCTTTACATGTGTTTTAAGATTATAACTTAATCTTTGCGGCTCATTTCATTTTAAATCAACTTGTTGTAAAGTAAAAAAACTGTAAACCTGAAGTAACAGAATAAGAAGCACCAATTATCATGTTTAGCTGCAATAAAAGTTCAGAAAATTAGTTACAAATAATCCAATTCAGCACCATCTTTATACAGCAAACCACATTTTATTAAATATTTCCTTCATCATAAACATTTAAGACTATAAATCTGTAAAACTTCTAACTTAGGATCGTCTGTAGTCTGACAGCTATTAAATCAATATTACCTTTCTTTTCTTTTTAATCCTATTTATGTCTTATAATTCACATTTTTAAAAGCTAAAGATAAATCTGACTTTATCGGATTAAAACATGTCAGATTTATTTTAACTTCTTAATCTCCTGAATGACTGAAACAAATCTGAGATGTTTCATTTTCCTCTAAACATAATAAAAATCTTACTGGCTGGTAAATATTGATATGTGATCAGATTTATAGCTGATCTGTCTGCAGGGATCAATTGTGAGTTAATTAAGCTGTTTAACACTTTGTTATTAAAAAATATATATATTCAAGTAAGAAAAACAATAAAGCATTTCAACATCTTACTATGCAGCTTTTTTCTCTTTTCCTTCAGCTCAGATGAAGTTCTTGAAGTTGATGAAAGTTTTATTAACGTCCAACTCTCGTTTTGTCTTCAGGTGATTCTTTATGTTTTGGATCTTTGTTGTGTTTTCTAGTTTTTTCTGTCTCCTGTGGATGTTTGTCTGGTTGATTCCAGTCATTTTTCTCTCCTTCCTCTTCCTTTAGGCTCCTCCCCCTCACAGCTGCAGCACATCTGGAATCACTCTGTGTTTTCAAGCGGTCCGTCTCTCTGGGTTCCTACAGATTCTTCTGTGTTACTGTTTAAATGGGTCAGCTCATTATCCCTGCAACAAAATTCACCATCATACACAGTTTAGTTTATATTAACTTGTTTTCTTTAGAACAAACTCATATTTCTAAAGACCAAATAAAAATGTGATTGTTACTTTATCTCTATTCTCCCATTATTTTCTGAACAAATTAAATGTTTTAAGTTGAAAGGAGGTTAAATCATGTCTGTGTTTCATTTATCAGTTTTAATCCACAATTAAAAACTGAGTTGTTGTTTGTTAGAACAGAAAACTTTTCTTTGTTTTGGGGATAAAATGAATTCAGATCAAAATATGATTTCCACTCGATAGCAAAATGTACAATGTTAATGAAAATCCTGGTTTCTCAGTCAGTAAAGTGACAAACATTCAGTTTAAACATTTAAAAAGTCTTTCAGCCACAAACTGAGGGAGTTTTTGATGGTTTACTTACTCTGTGTGTTGAGGATGTGACATTGATCTGTCTTCACTCCTTTTTCTTTTAAGTTGTTTGTAAGAATAAAACAGACATAGAAAATGAATAAATGGCTTGTTTTGTTTCGGACAAGATAATTATTTAGTTCAGAGTAAATTTAAAAGAGAAGATAGAAGGTAGTTTTACCTCACAAAACACCCGACTACCACTCCTATGATTAGCCCTGTCGCTATAAGACCTGCTGCAATCAAACCACCAGTCAGCGGCCGGGGTAAATCTTCTTGATGTACAGATTCTGCATCTAAAAAAAGATGGAAAAGTTTAATGTTCCTGTGTGATTTAGAAAAAACTGCAGCAGCACAATAAGTTGTTTCACAGATGAGAAAATATTTATTACATAAAAAAGTAAAGGAATGCCTTCACTTATGTATCTGAAACAATTGTACTGTATTCAGATTTAGTTGATTCTAGATCTGTAATGTTGGGAGGTAAAACTCGTCCTTCCACCTAATTTTCCACAGCTGAGATTTTAACGAGTTTTTACTGTCAGAGAAGAGAAAATAAATATTTAATCTCCTGAAAATAATGAAATAATCAAACATCAGAAGTTGTTCTCCACGGTTTTCTCACCTGTGTTTTTTAAAGTTTCTGTCATGTTGTTCCTCCTGGTTCTGACGGTGCAGCTGTAGATCGGATCAGAACCGTTTGGAACCGTCAGAGAGCTGCTGATGCTGTAAAGCTGATCTTCAGTTTTCTGGATCCTGGTACTTTCATTCAGAGTCGTGTTGGATGGAGGCTCGGTGGACCAGGTGAGTTCAGGTTGAGGGTAGATCCCCTCTGAGCTGCAGGTGATCCTGTTTCCATCCTGATGGATTCTGACTTTAGAAACTGGAGCTGCAAATAGAAGAAAATACATTAAAACCCTGCAGAACCAAAGAAAAGCAGCTGAAAAAAGACGTTAGATGATGATATTAATTCAGTCCCACCTTCAGTCTTCAGGTTTATAAATGATTCTTTATGTCCTACGGTGTCGCTGGTGTAACATTTGTACCTCCCCTCATCCTGAACCTTGACCTCCTTCAGCAGCAGGGAGGCGTTTCCTCTGGAGATCTGATCCTGGAACAGTGACGTCCGGTTCTTAAAGTTCTGGTTCTGGTGACCCAGCTGATCTCCGCCTTTATAGTAGGAGTGAACCACAAGGTCTCCAACTGACACTTGGTACCAGTGGATGAGCGGCTCAGAGCCAAGCTGCATCTTACAGGGTAACATGCAGCTGTGTCTGAAAACACAGGAAACCTCTGGATCTGCAGCAGGAAGGAAATGTTTTAACTTCGGTTCAGATTTTAGGTTTTTCTGTCTCCAAATCAGATTCAGAATCATAAAATAACTGAGATGCTTCTCGTTCAGTCAGTCCAGATTCTCTGTTCATGTTGTAAATGGTTACTAAAGGGTTAAAATGCTCCTGGTTGTTCGCTGGTCCAACAGCGACACCTTGTGGCCATTGCAGCTTTTATTTTGAAGATCTTCATACTGCGCTTCCTGTTCTTCTGAGACAGCAGGTATAAATATGCACAGTTGTTTTGTAATAAGAATCATATAATACATTGTTTTGTTTCATATTTGTTTAAAAAATCTTCAAGAAACTTGAGAGAAATCTAACGAAATGAACTCAAACAAAAAAAAACGTCCATCAAAATTGTGAATTATAAAGAAACACATTAATTTAGTGGAATATTTAAGAACATTTTCAAGAACTACAGACTGAAATATCTCCAAATAATTTAAATAATCTAAAACAGAATTTAATTTTAAAGGTAAAACTCTGAACTACTTTCCCAAACAGGAAGTTTGTGGAGCGGAGAGTTTAGATTGACGTGGGAAAACTGGTTCTGTGGCTTCAGATCCTTAGAAAAACGTTTTCAGTGTTTGATCAGATTTAATTCCAGAACTCAAGACTTTAATCTTTTACTTTGATGCTGAGGATCTGAATCAGTTAATGACACATTTATAAATGGATGTTTGATCTTCCTGAATCCACAGAGTTTGATTTTACTTTGAGCCCAAATGAAATATATTTGGCCTTTTACTGTTTAAAGTGAAAGTATAAAGTTTAAAGGTTTTCATTTTTATCCAGTTATCAAATTATATATAAATAATTGTGAAGAAAAACTCACATCTGGTTCCCCATTTTCAGTGTTAATTAAAAAAAATAGGAAGTCAAAAGAAAAAAACTATTTATTAAAAGGGGAAAAAATATACTGAACACACCCGAGTTTACATGAGGTGAACTTTTTATTCTGATTCTCTGCAGTTTGAAGGTTTTAAGTCAGTTTGACACGATTAGAATTAGAAAGATCACATAAACTAATGTGGTATTATATTTTTTAGATATATATAGTTTAATTGAAACTTGTAGAGCAGAACATTTATCTATTCTTAACATGAGCAGCTAAATGAAAAATCAGATCCAAAACGTCCAGCTGATGAAGCCGATGTCTTGATTTAGTTCATATTCTGAAATAAATCAGGTTTACTTTATAAAGCAAAGATTTTCTTTTTTAAATATCTACAGTCAGAATATATAAATGATGGTAAGAAATAAATCCTTCTTCAGTAACCTCATTATTTATATTATATTTTCTGTCTCTATGTTTTATGAAACATCGTCAGTCATTTTGTTTCCTGGTTTTTTTCAGTCGTCAGATTGAAAACACAACAAACCATCTTCATGTTGACATCAGAAGAACAAAGAACAATAAATGTTTAACTCACCTGATCCTGAAACAGACAGAAGAAAAAACATTAACAGCAACATTTCAAGGTAAAATGTCTCAGCCATGTTGTTGTTTCTGATCAGCTGTTTACTGGTCTGACGATCCTCACTGGTGGAGTTACATGAATGAAACCTGATGTACTGAATGTTGGAGGATCACATTCCAGTCACCTGGAACATCTGCTCACATTATTACTCCAAATGAAAACAACAGGAAATCAGAATAAATTTCCAACTAACCAGGCGACTGCAGAAAGTCTTTTTACGTCCAGCTCTCCTTATCGTGATAAAAACTTTTTGCTTCTGTTCAAGTTACTTCTTGATGTCCATGAGAAAAGAAACAGTTTCACAAAGACAGGAAATGTTGTTTTGTTTGCTTAAAAGTCCAAACAGGTTAGAAAAAACTAGATTAACATAGAAAATATTAACCGTTTCAACCTGTGAACATGAAATCCACAACTAAGAATTAGATTATATCATTATGATGGTGAGCAGAGAATATGGGAATATGAGAAAAAACATTAACAGCAACATTTTAAAGTAAAATGTTGTTGTTAATGATCAACGGTTTACTGGTCTGACGATCCTCAGTTCTCACTGGGAGAGTCACATGAATAAAACCTGGAGGAGCACATTCCTCCAGGTTTTTGCAGCCAAATATTTGTAACTACAAATATGCAGCTACATATTTGTAATTACAAATACATACATATATACAGCCCATACATACATACATATTTGTAGTTACATATTTGTGTGGCTGAGCTCAGTCACAGATTGTGTGTGGATCTGTTTCTGACAGTGACACCATGTTGGGATTTTTCTGTCTCAACTCTCATCTGCTGGGATTTCAATCTGAGCCGGATTAGGCTGGACGTTCCTTCCCACTGCCACTGCATGCTAACTCTAGAGGGATTGGCTGCTTTGTTAGATAAATAATAACGTGTCTTTTTCATTATCTAACAAATAGATAATAATAAATATCATCTATTTATTATTAGATAAATAATAATATCTCTAAAACAGACAAAACCTAAAACATCCCTTAAAATATCTGGTTGTACGTTTAGGATTGTTGTCCTGGTGGAAGTGAACCTCCACCCTAATTTTACGTTTTTGCTGCTTCTTCCAGGATTTTTTCCAGGATTTTTTCCAGGATTGTCTGATTTATCTCCATCTCCTTCCCATAAAATCTGAGCAGCTTTCTGGTGAAGCGCATGGCGCTGTCACTCTGGAGGATGTGAAGCTTCACATAGCGTTTTGTCAAAAGGTTTAGTTTTGTCTCTTTTGAGCAAAACCTTCTGCTCTGTAGCTTCATTCATCTTTCAACCAACATTTAGGCAACAAATAAAACAAACACGTGACGGATCAGCTTAATCATAATTCAAAAAAGAAACAGATATGTTAAACTTTACAGACACAGAAAACGACGGCGCTTTGGGTTGCAGATAAATGTGAAGAAATCTGATATTATATCACCATCTAGTGGACAAAGTTGTAAAAAGCATTGTTATGTAAGTTACACTCACCAAAAAACAAAACAAAGAGTAGAAAACTTAGAAAAGTAACACAGTAACAATGTGATGAAGCTGCATGGCAAATATAGGAAATAAAAACTTTAATGGTCTCTGTGGGGAAATTATAACTAAAGAAAATCATAACCCTTTGCAACAAGTAAACATCTGTTCTGGCTGAAAACACAACCAGACTGGAAGGACAATAATTATATTTTAAATGTCATGAAAATGTTATTTTTTCACAGGAAAAACACACAAGAGTAAATGACACTTTATAGGTAGAAATGCAAATGAGTAAAAAAATAAATAAAGAGCAGAACTGAGAGTTTTGGGCATCAAGAAAAACGGACAAGTCTGATTCTTAAAAGTCACTTTTAGCCGATAAAAAGAAGCAAACATGGATGTTCCTTTAAAATCCAGTCAATACACTGAAAAGAGCTTTATAAACTACATGCTGGTAGTTTTTTTTAAAGATAAATATTCAAACACCCTGGTAGATGAAGCACAAAGATAAATAAAAAAATCAAGCTGTTAAAAACTCCTAATCTTAATTAACTTCAATATAAATACCTGTGCAGTTTTACTGATGGATAAATAGAGACGAGTGGAATCTGCATAGTAATGAACATGTTTTTATAACTTAAGAAATTAAGTTATGAAAACTTAGTAAACTGAGATGGATAAACGGCAGACAAACCCAATCTGACTGGTTTATGAGCAAACTTTCACTTTCTGTTTAATGTGAAGACAAAGTGAAACAAAACACTCCATGAAAAACATCCGGCTTTCTTCCCTGATCTTTGTAGGGAGATTAAGTTCCTGTAACAACAAATAATAAATAATATCCACCAATTAATAGACATAAACAGGCTTAAAAGACAATTAAATTATGGTTGATAAATCATTTAAAACTTGAATTGAAGAAAGTGGCATATACTGTATGACGTGTCACCTCACATGTACTTGCTGCTTTTTCTCCACACTCTCCAGGTTCTGGTTGGTTTCCAGCAACACGGGTTGGGCCTGAACCTCCTGGACCACACCTACAACACAGCCCATAAGCACAGCTGAACTCTTGATGTAAACAAACCAGCAGCTGTTTACAGCTAAAACTAAAAGTAGTTTTGTTAGGAGACAGGATTTTTAATCAGTTTGGTCAGTGTGGAAATGTTCTACTTCATGCTTTTAACGGTCCAGATTCGGCTTTGGTCCCTTTCAAGAGGAGGTGAGTAAATGATGTAGCATTTGGCTCTAATAACAATGATCCAGCGTTATGCGAGTGTGATGGTTTTAACCTCCGATTGAACCAAGTTACAGCGTGTAACAATAACTACGTGTGTAATTAAATGCTTTCTTTAATCACTTCACATATCCAGTTTTATCAAGGCTTATTAAAAGCACAATTCTTCCACAAACTGAAACCACGTTGATTAAAAGGGCAGAAATATCTTGAAAGATTTTTTAAATATCTGTTCAATCATGTTAAAATGCCCTAAATGTCTGGATTAACATTTATCTGCGTTAAGAGCTGCAGTTCACAACAACAACATTGAGTTTAAAGTCAAATATAAACAATCAATTTACAAAACCTGAAACGTCACATCCAGCGAACACATAGGCTCTGTTTTTCTAACAACATGCAAATCTAAAAATGAGATGGTTGTCGTTTAGTTTTCTGTTTTACAAAGAAAAGCTCAGTATTAAGTTTGGGTCCTCATTCAATAAGAAATCTTTTCTAGATGGATGTGTTCCTAAGCTGCAGTTTTATGAGCTCAGTTTGTGAATAAAAGTTAGCATATTGTGTATTTTCCAGGATATAATACAGTCAAGAAACTGATATGAATTAAATGAAATTTTGCTTTGCAGTTTAACAACTTAAACTTGGGCCTGAGTTTTGTTGAGACGCTGCTGCTCTATCGTCAGCGTGTCGTCACGTTTCTCCATTAACGTTCATAAGAGTGAGAAACCGTCAAATAGATCCTATGATGACTGCAGGAGATGCTCAGTCTGACTGACATGGTGCCACAGAAAGGTTGCTGCACTCCCATGAACCTCTGGCAAACAACACGCTGTCAGGTGTTAGTGAGTCTCACTGGGAAATAACAGAAATAATTTGGGTAATTCTAAGTAAGCGAAAACAAGACGAGTTCAGAAACATACAAACGTGTCTTTGAGTTTCTGTCTGTAAATATCTGGTTTCCTTTGATCTCGTCCTGCAGATCCCACAGTGACGTGTGTTTTCAGACAGAGCTGCACCTTACC
>CAEGAE010098894.1:0-95748 GCA_903067095.1 Girardinus metallicus
GGAGCTAACGCCGGACGAAGAGGAGCTAACGCCGGACGAAGCGGAGCTAACGCCGGACGAAGCGGAGCTAACGCCGGACGAAGCGGAGCTAACGCCGGAGTTAGAGCCGGCTCTAACACCGGAGTACAGACCTAAGTAAACCGCCGAGCGCTTGAGGAGGGAGCGGGAGAGAACGGCTGGCCGAAATTAGCGTTCATAAATCGGATTAACCGTGAGCTAAACGCCGCTAACACCATGTAGCTCCAGGATCCAACTAGAAGCTGACGTCACTGTGGTATCAACGCATGCGCGATCTGATCAAATGATGCCTCGCGTCTTCCGTGACATCACTCTCACACGTACAAAAGGTGAGTCTATATGTGCAATCTTAGCCTTTCATGTATGCGTGTGAGAAAAAAAAGTGTGCGTGTGTGATATTTTTGTAGTGTATATGCACAATTTTAGTATTTTGTGTGTGTGAGAGAGAAAAATTACATATGTATGACATTTTAATAGTATATATGTGCAATTAAAATATTTTGTGTGTGTGTTTTCATAGTGTGTGAGAGACAAAACATAGTTTTCGTCCTAAACGGCCCCTCATAGGGGAAACAATACGAGATATTTACGGCACCTTGTCAAACTCATCTACCAGCCATGTACGATGCGCTCCGCCTCCCGTTTGTTCAGACCGGGATCTGAAATTTATTATGCGGTTCGTCCGTAAAGCTACACTTACGAACCATCAACTACTCAGCCGCCCGCCGTGTTCAGTCTATCCGCTCACCTGTATAAATCCTCCCGCAGCCTCTTCCTAATGTTCAGTTGCCGTAACTCCAGGCATCGCGCCGGTCATTTTAAAGTTGCTTATTGGCCCCCCAAAACGATGAAAACCCGGGCATTATTATAAATCAATAAAATCCCCCCTGGCCGAACTTAAAGATGGGACGTTATGCCGCTAACACTTAGCTTTCGTCAACAACTCAGAGGCGGAAGTGAGAGCTCTGTGCAACGCAAGTAATGTTCCTGCTGGAACACGGTGCGCTAAATAATAAAACATAAATTAACGAAGCTTCGAGGCAGGTAATTTTTCCTCGAGGAATTTTAATAATCGAGGTACTCGAATCAATCGAGGAATCGTTTCAGCCCTAAAGTCATTAGAAAGTATTTTATGGGTTGTGCTGTTAAGATACTGGAACTGAGACTCAGCCAGGGTCAGTCAGTCAGTCATCCATCCATCTTTCCCACTCTCTTTCCATCCTTCCTTAATCCATCCATTCATCCACCCACACATGCCTACATACATATCCATGGGGGGCTGACACATATTTCCAGCAGGAGAGAGACTGGTAACGTCCTGGACAGACCATCACAGGACTGCATGTTCTCCCACAGACAATACATACTAAGTTCAATGAGCAAGTTTGGGTGTGAGTGTGTGTGTGCATGCATGATTGTCTGTCTTGTGTTTTCTTTGTTGCTCTTAATGTCTTATAAAATAGATAGATGGATGTTAGCATATAATACTAGACTAGGTTTCAGTTTATGTAAAAACTACAAAAGAAAAATGCAGACAATTGCACAAAACAGAAACCAACTACTTCCAAAGTTCATAAGTTTTTCTACATCTCAGACTACAGTTAATAAAATGTTTAAAGTAGTTCTTACAAATAATAATAATAAAAAATATCTCTTTAAGCAAACAAGATAACTGAACTTCTGAAGAAAATGCTGTCTCATATCAGTTATCTTATTGCAAACTTTGGTTCACTCAAGATGATGCATCATTGTAAGCACAAACTCCTGCCACAGCTTCTACGTTTGATAACTTATCCAAAGCTCAAAAGTTACATTTTATCTGTTGAGGTGGAGTTACTCTTATGACTGGGAATATCGCTTTGTTGAAACTATCTTTCAGCTTTATTTCCCAGACTACTGGCTTGGATTGAAACCATGATTTTCTGAGCGTCTTCCAGAAGACAGTCCTGAATTGAGTGCTTAACAGGTGAAGCTCTCCAAGCTTTGGAGATATGATTAGAATGGAGCTTACTGATCAATTTTCAGCTTTAATTGTGAAACTTTTTAACACAGTCGGTGTGAAAATGCATTTTGACGATGATGAAGACACAGGTGTTCTCAAAATGTTTGAATATAATATGCTTAAACAGCTGATTTATGTCCTGATTTCTTCCTAGTTGAGCCAAACTACTCTGACTTTAAAGCAGCAGCAGAACCAAGCATCAGGAATTCTGGTGTTGTTTTGAGTGATATAAAACTTGATTTATATCAGACTCACTCTGGGTAAACCCTTGTCTTCTACAGTTTAGCTTTCATATCATGAATTGATACTGGTATTCCCCAAAGGATTGAGAGTCATAAAGATGTGTTGTTCCCAGACTCAGAGGAACCTCAATATCTTTCTGGGTTAGCAGCGACTTTCACCACACACCTCTCCCATGGATGACATTATTGCCCATGTCTTTCAAGCAGTGGAGCCATGAACACTGACCTTTACTGAGATAAGAGACTTGGATTCCCTTAGTGGGTTTCGTTTGATCTTTTGAGTGGTTTTGGAGGATATAATACATCTGATGGCCTCTGTGGGTGTTGCTGCTCTCTGTGGATGTGTAAAGTTTAAATGCCTATCGTAATACAATTTAGAAAAACAGAAAACCAAACTTTAAAGTCCACCATTTGATAAAAACAAAAATTATTTCCAAATGAATAACCAAAAAGACTTTTAGGAATAGAAGAAAAAAGAAAAAACATTATCACTTCAGGATTAATAAAACTTACCATTCCAAATTTTTTGACATAATTGTTTATTATTCAATAAATTGTTTATTAAATAATAACAATTTATTCAATGCTTATTCAATAGTTATTTAGATATGTGCATGAAAATGTGTGAAAATTAAAATTTTCTGAATGCATAAAATCCATTACCTTTAAAGTTTTACATTTTTTTCATCAGAAGCTTGTTCATGGGTTGTTGAGAGTAGTTTGTTTCTGTCTGAGAATAGTACACACATCTACTACTATTACAAAAAACAACTCATGTGGTTTCATGAGGTTTTATCATCTTCTTTTCATACTTCTGCCTTGTTAGAGTGTTTAAAATATTAGCATAATTCTCTTTAATCTGAGAAAAAAATACCCTGTCAGTATGCTTCAGTGCCACATAGCTAACCTGCGCTCTAAAATTTAGCATGCACCCTTGCCAATTTGTTTCTAGTGAGAGTATCACAGAGAGATTACAGACAAATTCATGTGAGTTCAAACACGATTGCGTTTCCCTCAAAGCAACATTGGGCTTTTACACAGTTCTGACCTTTTTATCTGTCAGTCTGGCAACAGATGCTTTACACACACACAAACAACCCTGTGCTCTGACAAACAGCTTCACAGAAAGACGTATTACATGCACTTTAATGAGATGGAACACAAACATTCCCACCTAAAAAGAAGACATCCAAGGTTTTGTCAAAGTGTTTTATGATTTCTTGCATGTAATTTATCCATCTTCTAAAGAAGTCCAGGCAAGGATTTTTTTTTTCTGTCAAAATAAGAGCATAACTGCATGTTTTGGGGAGCTGCCCGTTATCTCTACTTATAAGTTGACTGTTCATTTAAAAACTGATTGTCACGGCAAAAAAATTTTGTGTGACACTTACAAACAGCAGCCGATTCATGTTTCATGTACTTCAAAATTTCTGAATATTGTTATAACCTTTTAATATGCGGGTAGTGGATAACTGAAGCTAGATTATGTGAAAAAGTTCACTTTTGACATTTGGAGGAAAAAAATATCTGTTATTATTCAAAATGGCAGAGATGACATTATGTTTTCAAGTGCTGAAACATAATGTCACCGTACAGGAAAATCTATATGATTTTGAAGGGCTACGAGTTTAATCTACAACTGATAAAAGACAGGTCAAAAGGATGTCAAACTAAACCGCAAACAGAAACGAGTTAGACGAGATAGATACGAAGACCGAAACAAGCATTCCAAATACAGATTCCATCCCTGGCGGAATTATTTGGGTGTGTCTAAAGCTTCATGTATCATTAACGTTTTTGAGAGCGGACATAGCAGAACAGATTTGAGATTCAGGACAGAGTGCCTCCACTCAGCCCTCTATTACGACCCTGTCTGCCAGTGCAGCTCATCATCTATCATTCTGCACTAATTGGTCTATCAGAGTTATGCAAAGGCTGCTTCCCTGATGGGCTCTTGAATCAAACCAGAACACTTGCATACACTGACAAGAACATAGCTGCTCACACACATATGAGATCCTTTTACATTTGTCCCACTCGTGTTATCCTGCTCACTGATTTACAGAAAAACAAAGAGGACAATAAAGAGAAAAGTGTGGCTGATGTTTAAAGCTCTACACTTCATAATATCAAAATGTGCTGTCCTGCCAGGTGCATTTCTCCCCCTATGTCCTTTTGGCTAATTGAAGGTTGTCAGTAACATATCGGTCCAAAAATCACAGTTGTTGTGATGCCATTTGTCCTTAAAATATGATGTGTGCAGAGACAAACCTCAGTTTTAATCTCTTCCAGCCAGACTATATTAACCTACTATTCCTTCAGCAGCGGAGTCCTACAGTGTGTAGAGACTTTGCTTTATTTAATCTTCAAAACCCTTATACCACTTAGCTCAAGGTCTTTCTAAAGCCTCTCTGAATGTTTCTTGGCCATCAGAGAAATCTTATTATTATTAGTTTGGCTTCATTGTCACAAATCTTGTGAAGAGTACCTAGTTGTGGCCGGGCTATTGGGAAATTACTATAAATATTCTTTCCACTCCTGGATTATGATCCCAAAGGGGCTTAGTGGGACATTCAGGATATATGTCTGTAATCAAATCCATAAATGTGTTTTGCAACAATATGGTGGTAACGGTCATGGGTTGAGACACATTGTTGCTTTTGCCCATTATGAAATGCTTCTTATACGATACATTGGTAGAGAGAAACCTTTTATAAGCCACTAATAAGGACTAAACAAGCTGCTATTATTTGCCACTGAAAGATGATAGGAGTATCTTCTGGACATACAGATTTCAGCCATTTGATGAATTTTTTATGCTCTTATTCTGTGTTTCATTCAGAATCCCTGTTTCATCACAATTTTTTTTTTGCACATAACTTAATTTATACATTTGTTCCAATTTGTTTGTATGCATGTGGATTTCACATCATCGGCCCCATTTGAAATATATCTACTGAGAAAAAAACAATTTATTCAATGCTTTTTTTCCTGCATTTTTTCATTCAGAATGCCAAGTCTGGTGTTAAAAAGTACATATTATGTTATACAATCCATACATTAAAAAAAGGTTTCTTCCGTAAACCCGTTGGACAATGCAGTTAATTGTATAACAGTTGTGCTCAATGGCATTAAATCTTTATCTATATTTCCGTTAATATTTTGTATATGTGCAAAAAAAAAAAAAAAAAAACACAGAGTACTGACAATTTAGAAAACAAATTATTTAAGATTAACATTAATACTTAATATTATTTCAGGCAAATTCTGTATTGAAACAACTGTCAAACACATCTTTGTTGACTAGATTTCTCTCTCATAGCTAAGTTTTCACAGCTAAATGGGTTTTGTGGGTGAGTGCGCCAGAGAAAGTGAGCATGTCGATGTTCATTTTTTTTAATACACAAAAGCAGTTACCACGGTTCTCCATTTGTCCCTATGCCATGGCTGACAGGCAGGATGAAAGGCCACTGTGCTCTGCCTGACAAAAACACTGGTTGAGTCAAAGGGTTCCTGCAGTACGCCATCTGTCTGGCTCTCTAATTTGGTTGTCGCTGTCTCAGCAAACCACCCCATCTTCTCTCAAAAAACAAACAAAAAAATCCTTCCCCACACAGGCATGAAAAACTGTGACAGGTAAACGGACAACAACAAATGTGAAAGCCAGAATTACCTTTAAGTGCCTTTAAGAAAGATTAAGACAAAATTTATCCTCCATGGTAAAAACAATGGTAGGAAAAAGTGGAAACCGTGAAAACTAAAACAACAAAAGCAAAAAAGTCACAAGTCATTATTTAAACTGTCTAAACATCTCTCACCAGCTTTGCACATTAGTATAGCTTCCCCATTTTACACAGTTCATTGAGGTTCATGTTCAGCTAAAAAACATATTTAATTTTCTCTGCTATTTTTCCCCTTTAATATCTTTTAATGTACTTGTCTTAATTCTGCTTCTTGTTTTATTTTTCCTTTGCAAATTTCAGTTATTTCCTTAAAGGGGTGGTATTATGTATTTTCTAGGCACATAGCACCATTTTATACCGCACTCAAGTAATTATGTTGCTCTCAATTGTTATAACATTGCTGTATGTGTCACACATAACTTGATAGAAATTTTGACTTCACAATTTCACACCTCGTGTCTTTAAGAAGCTCCTACTCTTTCCGACACGCCCCACTCCAAGGAGGAGCTTTGTGAAAATTAAGAGAACACCGATAAGGAAAGGGTCGATGATAAATCGACCCTTTCCTTAATTTTGGAAGATCGGTGATTGGCCAATATTTACAGAAGATGATCTCAGCCACCAATCTTATCTACTGCAGCAAAGGTCAACAATCAACCACTGTCCTCTTTTACTCTGCCGTAAGAGAGGTTTGCAGTTAACAATAGTTAACCCATTGGTGCCAACTCAGTGACTTTCTTGCTATATTTAGCAACATTTCAGACAAAAAAAAAAAATTAAGTACAAGAGGTAGCAAAAATATTACATTTACATTAGCAGCAAATTAAATGCTTTCTAAAAGACTTAAATGTATGCCATAAAGAATGGGTTAAGAATTATTGTCTTACATTGTAAAGCAAAGCGCATGCTATAGCCTCAGTATAAGATGTCTTACAGTCTAAGGTCTTTTTCTGTGTAACATCTGTCTTATATCTGAATAGCTACACAGGTAAACACTAGTCTATTTCCATTTGTAAAGGAACATGAACATTGTATGCAACCATGGATGTTACATGTACCTATGTCTATAAAACAGCTGGTCTGGTGACGGTGTGCATTAGTGGCATGTGTAATGACTTATCTTGCTTTAAGATGGTTGCATTTCCCTTTGGAGATATATGAGGACAAGTCTCCCACTGGTCATTAAAGCAAATGAGCATGGATTACTCATGTGTTAAGGCGGGTTGTGAAGGTGTGTGCTCTTGTGTGTCTACACACTCTACTGCTGTCTCAACACTCTCTCCGCAGTAGCCGTTATTGCGTTTAGACTGAATATTACCATGGCAACGCTACGGCTCCAGCCTTGATGGTGGGATGATCACACGTTATTAGTCAGTTCGAACCAGCAAAAGGAAACATCACAGTGATTTGCATAGAGGACTAAAGGGCACTAGGCTGGAATGAAAAAAAAAAAAGACTGAATGAAAAGGAAACTGGTTTAAGATGGACATAAAAAGACAAGCTTCACAGATGGAGACATTGTGTTACACAATCACAAAAAAACAGATAACTACATATAAATTGTGAACAAATATTTACAGAAGGAGCCATTTATGTTTTTGTTCTATTTCAGGGAAGATGCAACTGTAAGGCTTGGTATTTTTATAACTGGCATCACCTTTAAAAGGACATCATCCGTCCATCCGAAAAGATGGACGGAGGAAAATCTAAAAATCTATCTTTCATGCACCACCCTTCATCTCCTCATCTCTAAAAGTTTTAACTTCCCCCACATAACATGCTTTGATTTATTAAAATCTGTCGTAAATTATCTTTAATTTTCTGTTTGGAGCTATAATTGGTGGTGACTATAGAGTATTGCAAGTCAATTAACCCTCTTTTGTTTAACCTGGCACATCAAGCACACAAATAAACATTATATTTTTTTATGGATAGCTCCAGCCTTGATGGTGGGATGATCACACATTAATAGTCAGTTCGAACCAGCAAAAGGAAACATCACAGTGATTCGCATAGAGGACTAAAGGACTGAATGAAAAGGAAACTTTTCATTCAGGATTAAATTATCCTCAGATTATTTAATACTGAAGATAAATAATCTTCAGGATCATTTATCCTGAAAAACAAGATAAATAATCCTGTCTTCAGCACCATGTGTGTTGAGACATTTCTATGTTTCATGTTCCAGTGCTTTTGTCTTTTATTTTGTTTCACACCTATCTCCAAATACATCTCCACACACACATACACACACACCCATACACTTATATTACAACATTCATGGTAATCATTGTACATTTAGCTGCAGTTAGTGTACAACAGTTTTAATAGGTTTAGCATATGTAATACAAAATAAAACAAAAAACATATATTGTCCAATTTAAAGAGGAAATTGTTTGTCCTCTCAAGTGTATAAAAGGACTGAGTTTAAAGCTTTGTTAATTTGAACCTTAGGTGTCATATTTTAAAGTTTTACAGACATTTAATATTGATAATATTCTTGTTAGCTAATCCTTTTAAAGTGATTCTACTCAATTGGATATTTCTTTTCATCTGAGTATATTTTTTGTATATCTATACATTTTTGTTTCTTATATTGTGAATTTGCCCATACCGTACAGTCTTTTTTGTTGTCGTGTTGTTGTTTTTTTTTAACTATTTTGAATGCGCATGCTTTCATTTACATTTAATCTGCTGCTGGAACACCCTATATGTTCCACAGTGGGGCAATAAAGGATATTTCTGTTCTTTGACTTCCTGATTCCAGAGCAATGCTTTTTTTTTTTTTTTAAATAATATGTCACTTTAATGATAATTTTATTAATGAGCTTCATGGTGATGCGGTTGTTTGCACTATTGCCAAGCAGCACAAGGGTTCAAATCCAGGCCAGGGCCTTTCTGCATGGAGTTTTGTATGTTGTCCCCATGCATGAGTGAGTTTTTTAAGGGTACCCTGCTTCCTCCCACAGTCCCAAAACATACATGTTAGGTCAGCTGGTCTAAATTGCCCTTAGGTACTAGTGTGTCAGTGCATAGTCGTTATGCATGTCCTGTGCAAGTCCTGTGTGTGTCTGTGTTGTTCTGTTATGTACGCCCTGGATGCTTTTCCAGGGCGTACCCTTACTGCCACCCAATGAACCCTGGAGATGGCTTGTGCATGAGCCTGTTCAGATAAGTGAAATGGATTTTATTATTATTTAATATCAGTCATTAGATACCTATTACTATTTGGTAAAAATTAGACAGGCTCCTATGGGACACAACTACATAATCAATATTTTCAGAGATGCGCAATATATAAAAACAACTTAGCACCCAGCCCGTTTCACGAAGAGCTGCTCCTGCTGTTACAAATGTCCCAGGTTGAGTAAAAATGGACTGTTAGGCGATATCAAAACCATGTTCCTACACCACTGTTGAGGTATAGGGGAAAGTCTCTCTGTCTCAGGACAAGGCCGCATCGAACAGAGACTACAGCAACAAAGTGAGTTTTGAAAGTCGGTTATCTCAGCACCTGGCAAACAGATTGTTGAGTCACTGGTATCGATCAGCTTCGCTTTCAACCTCTCGATATATTGGGGCTATTTTCTGCTACAGGACAGTAAAAATCTCACACATAGCTCTTTAAATGCACCATAACTCCAGATATTGTGTTGATTCTGCATTCTTCCCCAAGGCTCATCCGTAGGCCACCATAAATGAAGGTGATATCCCAAGCTTCTTTTTACTTAACTTTTTATAGCAACCGTAGCAAGATAAATTACAGTACACAGTGACTTAGATGATTAGGCAGAATGTGAAATGGTTTGGTGAATTAGAAATGGCAAAATGAACTGAAGTGTTTTCTGTAAAAGTTGTCAAGGCATCTGAAGAACAGAGAATTATCTGTCTAACGGTTATACAAATGTTATTTCCCTGCTATCTTGGCAGCGAAAAGTCTATTAGAGAAAATGAGCAGTTGAATTTGTCAATAGAAGATAGATGGGAAGAGAACATGATAGCAGAGGGAGAAGCTAAGTGAATTGAAAAACAGTAGAGAGATTTGAGCAAGGAACTTCTGCAGTGTGTTAAGGCTGAATGGATGGCTGACAACAAACACACAGCTGTGGAAGGTAAGAGGAGAGATTAGAGGAGACTGGATAGAAGAAGATAGCTGGTAAGTGTAAAGAAAGAAGGAAAGACAATGGATATGATGAGTGTCCAGAGGAAGAATGTCAAATAAAATGAGAAGAGAAGGAGTAAAGAAGGAAATGAGAGACAGAGGTGTTATGCTAAAATGGGTTTCTCGTGCTGAGACTGCCGCTGACTGTCAGCTCCTTAAATGAGAACAACACCGGGTTGACAGCTCACTTACTCGCTCAACAAAAAGCTGGGAGCATCAGCATTCTCAGGCTGCATCACTCGAGTTAGTCCTTCAGGAAAACACGATGGAGAAAATAATGTTCCTATAATAAAGTATAAAAAGTTTTGAAACTTCTGATGAGAGCTGGATCATATGAGTTTGTGTCAGGGAGTGTGACTGAAATGAGCACTGAAATATATGGAGAAATGCAGACTGACAGGTTTTTTTCAAGGTGAAAGCGTGACTGTTAGCATTTCAATTACTCTGTATAGGTTAGAGTGACATACTGATTATTAGTAAGGTCAAACTTTACCTCAAGATCTTTGCACAAATATCCTTGTCAGGGAAAAACCCTGAAATATGGGTAAGTGCAATAATACTCTGAGTATTAAGGTCATTTTACTGAACTGTGATGCATTTATTTTGTATTTTTGGTCATTCTGCCATAGTCACCCTTATAAATGAGGTTTTAAATCTCAGTCTTTTCTGAATAAATAAAGTAATAATACATTCCTGGCCTGAATCACTTTAGCCGTTTTGAAGGCAGTGCTGTTAGAAACAGAAAACTCAAAATACACTAATGCTGTCTCCTGACAAGTACAACTGTCTGAAATTATTCTCCACTTGCTTCAAAGAAAAGCAAAGACTGAAGCACTCTGACCAGCAGTGACAGGTCAGAACCCTAAAGTCTGAGAAGTCTCTTTTTTTTCTTAACAGAGTCCTAGGGTCAGTCAGGAAAGAGAAACCCAATTCTAGCAATCTTAGCGCATACCAATTTATTTGTATTTTAGGTGTCAAATATAAGAAAAAGAAAATTCAAAGAGGCTTTATCGTTGGCTTTTCTTGTCATAGACTGAGCATTTTTATCTAAAAGGAACAAATGTCTAATCTGTCACATTAAGGAGATTACATTCTAAAGATTGACTAAACCATATTTCATTGAAACAGCAGTTCTAGTAGCTGTTTTGAATAAACATTCAAGAAAACATCAGTAAACTGTCTCTCACATCACATAAATTTCAAACACATCAAATGTCATGCATATTAAGAGCCCTTAAAGACAAGCCTGGGTTGTGCTTTTATGAGCCATGAAGGGGCTCATAAAACACATCAGCATGATGGTGAATATTTGCTTATTTTAAATTTAAACCACGGAACATTATTCAAATTCTGACAAGCAAAGAAAGTCAAAGATGAGACAGTTATACACACTCCAGTATTTTTGTAGTGATATTTAATAAGCGCTCATTATAAAAGAAACAAAATCAACAGAAATTTTGGCAAACTTTGACGTTATCACTCATTTTAGCAATTATCACAGGCTGTGAGTTATTTCACCGCCAGACCTCTTCCTGCATGCACTGCTCATTTAAGGCCTACCCATACATTTTTAACAATGGTGAGGTCAGAGCACTGCAGGGGTCATGGCAAACCCATCAGAATGCACCTCTTAAGGTAGCTCTGGGAACTTTGAGGTGTGCTAGAAAACATTATTCTTTGACACTACCAGTACCTTTCATCTTTTTCGGTACACAGATAGTGTTTGCCTCCAGATTTCACTTTAATTGCGTCTACGTTTCCCGATGCAACGTAGATGCCAAAACCCTCTAATGTTTTAGATGCCAGTTAGAGGGAAAACCCTCTAACTGGTATTTCAGTCTTTCTTTACCAAAGAAAGACTAAAATACCAGTGTGCTCAACTGCTGGAGAAGCCTCCGTTCTCAAAAATAACTATACTTATTGCATCTTAATCAGCAAGACCAGTTTAAGTTTTCTTCTTTTGTCATTTTTTTACAGCATATCTTGTGAGAATATAGCATGTCATTTTTTCATGATGACATATGAACATGGCAGCAGTTGAAATGTAAGCATCAATTATCTCAATCCTTCAGTTCTTAGTAAATAATGAAAGATAGTTCATTATTCATTATTTACTAATCGTCATTTGTGCCTATAAAATAATGTCTGAAATCAGACCAAACTTTAGAAAAACTCTTACCTGATTATAATGGTAGTCTTAATATATGTATAATGTGACCTAAAATCAGACATCACAGTACCTCCAGCCTTACACATACATTTTGGAGCTTTGTTACGTTACGAGATACTGACAGAACTAGCAAAATGGCACCATTAACACCAGATTTTCTGTAAGAAATGGTATATTTTGTATAAAAAGAAAAAAAAAGGCCCTGAATCTAATAAAGATGCCACCCAACACTTTGTAAAGCCGTGGTCCTTTCTTACATTTACAAACACAGACATGCTTCCCAGTAGGCACAATGAAATTTGTCAGAACATACAATGGACTACATATGCAAGTCCATTACTCACTAAGAAAAATGGTTAAGTGAAGCAAAACAGAACTGATTTCAAATCACAAATGTTTTATCAGGATGTTGTGAGGTGTGCAGCCAGCTATGGTGACCAGTCCAGAATGATCATCAAAACCTTGGAGGGATTTAGTGGGTGAGGCAAATGAAAGATGAATGACAGTGGTTGGGGATTTACTCTATCACTTCAAACAAATCCAAGAGTCTCTTAAGACTCTTGATTTTATTTGCACTTCTTGTTACTTCCATGATTGTTCACAATTGCTTGTGCATGTTGAAATATCTACTAATTTTGACCTCTATTAAAAAATGAAACAAGATAAAAGAAAAAAAGAGGACAAATGTTAAAACCCTGAATGTCAGGTCCTTTTCCAAAGCTCCTGACCTTTCAGTTAACAATGGGACAAAAAGAAAGAAGAAAGGTTATTTACCCTGGGGTCCTTGGTCCCATGAGTAAAGTTTGCAAAGCTTAATTATTCCAATTAGCGCTTTCAGGGTTCAATGTCATATACTGTGTCAGTAAAGTTTTCAATTAAGCATCATTAAGCCACAGTGTGTGGGTGAACTGGAATCCATTATCAAGCTGAACTATGAGAAACATTGCACAGAAGTACCACCGTTAAACATTTCAAAAGCAGAAGTGAGACTGAAGTAGATATAGAGAGCAAAAAAGAGAGCGAGAGAGAGAGAGAAAAAGAGAGAAAGAAAGACTGATGTTAACAGGGATTAATAAAGATTTATTGAATGAAAGTGTGTGGGCTGACTTTGACTTTGAAAAATTGGTGAAGGACCATCTGCTGAGAAATGGGAGAGCCAGACAGTGAAATAGAGAACAGAAAACACAAATACCTGGAAAAGTATTTATGATTTTGTCTTCTATAACAATGTCTCTGTTTATGCCTTCCAAAACCAACAAACACAAGAGCTGCTATCACACTATCATGTTATTGCCATGCATTTAAATGACACAGGAAGATGTGCAGCCATAGGTAAATGACCCTACAGCATGGTCTTCTCTTCCACATTTAACAGGCAGGCACACAATGGGATCTCCAGCTAAGCTACAATGCCAAAAGTAACAATAAAAAAATCTACAACACTGATGTCTGGTGTCTCACATCCCTGAGACACAATCTATAGTCATAGTCAATAAGTGTAAATATCATTGAGGAAATGTTCCTTAATTCTGATATTTTGCTTACAGCTAAGAATGACATGTTTATTGCCTGATTAAAGATTAATATTTGCAAAAGGTACTTTTGATCTGACAGTGACACCTCATTAAAAACATATTCCAATTTGCTGAATGTGACTGTAAAGCATACATATGCTTCACCACTAAAGACTTATGTGAGTGCCAAGCAAATGTCACAGCAAAGAAAACAGTCTGTAGTAATGAACATTTTTATGAGGGGCTGTTTAGGACAAAAACTATGTTTTGCCTCTCACACACGACTAAAGACTCATACACACTCAAAAAAATACTAAAATTGCGCATACACACTACTAACGTGTCACACACGCATACACAAAATTGACATTTTGACCTGCTTGTTCATTAATTCGAGTATTTGATCACCCAGGGGCAGTCGTAGACTCAAACTTTTAATTGCAAGTGCTCAACTAACGCCAAGTATGCTAAACTAAAAACGAACATTATGAATTTTACACTGATAATAAAAATACTTATGGACAATACAAAACAGGTACACATCAATGAAGTGAAGAGACTAGATCTGTAAAATGATATTTTATGTAACAAGGTAATTCATTTATCAATATACTAACATACACAGAAAGGAAGCAAACAATGTAAATACAGCTTAAAAAGGATGTCTTCACTAACCTTGAGTGAAGACATCACTCAAGGGTATAATAATCTTATTAAATTATAAGGATTAGCTTTAGTTTCTTAAACAGGAGCATCCATAGGCTTGTTTTGACTGAATGTTTGGTCTTTTTGGATTGTTGAATGATAGAAAAATTTATTTAAACCAATATCTTAACTTTATACAAATGAATGTCAAAATAATGAGCCTATAAAAAAATATTTGTGTATTAGAAATTCTCAAACAACATTAATTGTTTAAAGTTTAGTATGTGTAGACAAGGAATTAGACCATAGGATACTTACTTATACTTATCTACCAACCCTGAATAGGAGTATCTAGTTTATTTACTTTGTATCAACATTATTAGCTTTTTCTTCTTTTGCTCTTGCCTTTGGTTTGTTATTTTGTTTGTATTTCCTTTTAATTCCTGTAAAGCACTTTGCATTGCCTTGTTGCTGAAAATGTTCTATATAAATAAAATTACTTTCACCTTTATGTGTAGTGGTCTACCACATACTTATTTTTACACACTATTAATACTGTCATAAAGCATAAAAACATCAAAAAATTCTCAATCCACAGTCAAACAGCACATAGCTATCTTACATTGCAATTAAATAAAAAAGAAAATAAGAGACAGATAAAAAAAAAAAGAAAGAAAGTAAAACCCTGACAAAAATGTCAATACTCAAGTTGATACTTTTGTTGGCATCATGGGGTGACAAAAAGCGGCACAGCAAGTAAAGCAAAAAGTCAGTTTTCTTGCAACGGATGTATGGGAAACATTTCTTCAAGAAAGATTCTGTTCTCTGATACAGCTCCAGAGCGCCAGTTATTCTCTTAACGCAATATAACAGAAAGGCACCACACACTTTGCAGGAATATTCACAACAGTGCAACACAAACTGCGGGCGACTAAGTTAAACTGCTGGACAAAGAAAGAGCAGCACAGTAAGAAGCTCTCACAATCCAGAGGAATGACTACTGTTGCTCTCTTCTCATGAGACACTTTTCACTGACCATATTTGTTCACACAATGAATTCTAGCACAATTATATAATCTATACCTCTTTTTTATGAAAGCCACAGAAACACATAGAATTAACAAATAGAATAATTTCAGACAAAGCTCAAGAATTAATAGTTCCCACACAGTTTCCAAGTTCAAGTACATTTTTTTCCGGACTGAAAGGAGCAAAGTTCTTGGTCAACTTTGATTTAATCGAATGACTTGCGTATAAACAACAATTGTCATAATCCTTTCACTGTAGCCATTTCATCTTAGGTTAAATCAAACAATTGAGTCAACTCTACGGTAACATTTTTTTCTTCATTTTATCTTTCAAAGATACCTGTGTTCATTAAAATCTTCAAAGACACTATTAGCTCAAATCTCAGACTCTTAACTATGATGCCAAAATACATCAGATTAATGCATTAATGTGTTTAAAAGCTCTTAGCTATTTTTACACTTTCACTACTACCAAGACTCTATTTTGTCACAGCTTACTTAAGTTAAGAGTGCACAACAAGCTATTAAACCAAAAGCCCTGTTCAACAGATTCCGTTTCTATATGGGCAGAGGCAGCTTAAGAATAATTTATTTCTGGGTTGGCATATGCAAGTCAGTTGTCTTCAATATTACACATTCTGCAAGGAGAGCTTATTCAATTCATTAAATCTTATTTAAAGGTTTGCAATAACCAAACTTTCAGAAGGAAGTTTATCAGGGGTTACTGACAATTTTATCTTTACGAGACTTTCTAATACAAAAGCTTGCCAAGCTATTGAAAGCATCACAAACAAACAGTTTATGATCCATATACTGTCTTCATTGACACTCACAACACCTACCTTTCCCTTCAAAGCAGGCTTTAGTAGAGAAGTACTTTCATACTAGTGACAGATCACTTAATGAATTCATGGAGTTAAGAGGAAATGAAATCAACACATGAGTGAGCCAGGGCTGCAGAGGGAACAGTGAAGAAGGTATGAATGCATGGCTTGATGTGAGACTGAAATGAAGGCTAGTCAAGACATATTAAAAGTGAAGGCGATGGAAATTAATGTTTGTTGTTATTGTACACATATTTGCACCCGGTCTCTCAATTTCACTTCCATAAAGAGACCGATAAAGTCGAGGAATTCTGTAAAACCTGTAAGTGGATCAAATCCAGACAAAACCATGAGAAGATACTGACATGAAATCCAAAATCAAAACTGCAAAAATAAAACCCAAACAATCTTTTCAGATAATTTTTTTTAATATGTTTTTCCCTTGCCTTATTCTCAAATAATAAAGAATAAATCCCCTCTGGCTTCCTGAAGGTTCAAATCCCTTCACTATGCCAGGAAATTAAATCTCACAGTCTAAAGCCCCTTTTTTACACAATCACTGGGTTTACATTGTTCTGATGGGACTGAACATGTCAGTGTCATACGTGAATGACTTCAAAGATGCTTTTGTCACAAAAGCATCTTGAAGTCTTTGTAAGTATGAACATTTCTCACCACAAATAGTGTCAGGCTGTGAAAACAAAACAATGACCTTATGAGGGTATTTGTAAGATGTATTTTCTAACTTGTTTTTGATTTGAAACATTTTTAATTATCCTTGTGATGGAAAAAAAAATATTCAGAAAGATTCTTAACTGAATGAAAAGAGATGGAAACGTCTAAGAAACAGAATGAGAGAAGCTACTTAAATTTTACAAAATGTTAGTGGAAGTATCTTTAATACTTTATCAATTATCAAACGTACAATAGAAGACTAGATCAAGCTTTAAGAAAGAAAACAAGATCATTCTGTCCCAGAATTCTTTGAGCTTTTTATTTTAAAGTGACACCTTGTGCATATTACCAAAATAATTTGGGCATAGATTCCTTAGAATTTGTACCAATGAACCATTTAGGATTATGAGAGACATCCGTCTAGGAGAACCATCTACTGAAACCATAACTTTTGGAGGTTTTTTTTACTACTGAAATATACAAACATGCCATAAAACCCAGTGAAATGGTATTAACCCCTTTACAGATTTCCTTAGTTCTTTTTCTTTCATTCTTTTCTCAAACTTAAATGTTTTAGGTCATCAAATCCATATTCTATATTATAATAACTTTACGAAAAACAAAATAAAGTTGTTAAACAAAATATAAGACTTTAACAATAATTTGACAAAAAAAAAAAAAAAAAAAGATGTTAAAATCAAAATGGCCCTGGTTTGAAACAAGAATTGCCCCCTAAAGTACAATCAACACTTGATTGTACTTTGTAACAACTGCCATCGAAACTTTGAGCTAAGTCACAATGAGCCCTTTCCATCACTGCAGACGATATTTATCCTACTTTTGTGTTATAAGTCAATCACATTGTATATTATACCTCAGTATATTTATGTCTTTATCTGATTTAACTCATGGATTTTGCCTAAACTGCTCCAAGAAACATTTGTTATGTTTTTGTTTTGAGCTGCTCAGAGGTGAAAATGCCTGTGTTGTCAGGAATATTGTCCTTCACACTGGTGCAGATTTAGATTTAAGAAACAATTACTTTATCATGTTTGGAAAGCTTTCTCCGTTAATACCATTATTTAAAAATTACATTTTGTATTTACTCAAAGCACTGTATCTCATCCTATTCTTGTTTTCTGTTCCTTTTTAATCCAATTTATGGTAGAACAAAGCATGGAACCAGTCCAAGAGGTCAAAAATACCAGCGACCTCTCCTGAGAAACCTTCATTATTTATTGCCCTTGTCTTTGGGGATTATTAAGCATCATTCAAATAATGTACATTTTATTACCAAAAGTCCTTTAAATCGGTGCTGAAACACATGCAATACTCTGAATCCTCTCAGATCAGTGGGCCCAAGTGATCTGTTCAGTTGGGCAACACCAGGGACACCAGTTTTGAACATCTCACATACCCAAGTTGCTGCAGGGGTACTGACTTCTAAGAGATTAATTTCTCAGATAACAGTAAGCATGGACATTATAAACTCACATTAATAGTGAAAGAATTAGGTAATAAAGATTTGCATTGGCAAATCCTTTGACCCGAACAACTCTAAAGGTAAATGACTGATTTCTGACTTTTGCAAAGATCCTTCTACAAACGCTAATTTGCCAGTACACAACAATACCAAAAGATAAGGCATTAAAATTTTCTTGAACATAGATGGTCTGTGTACAGTCTTTGAAAAATACCCCAGGGGTGCATTAAAAAAAAGGCAATGCATTCCCATAATGGTGTTTTCTCCTCCATGGCAAGACATAAACCTATAGTGGAGGTACAGAAACCTCCTGCATAAAAAGGTAAATATGACGACTGTAAGGAAACATTCTTTTTATATTTGTGACCACCAAATAATGTCAATATCAACATATATGTTAGAAGTGCGAGAGGAATCAACTAAAAATGTTGCCGGCTTAAAAGATTGATAAAGCCATTAATGCTTTGTACCCAATGTGTGAAAAGGGCTAAACAATCTAACATAATTTCTTGGGAGTGAAAATCGCCTCTGGTGTGTGCTCACCACCGCAATTTACCCTGTGGCCCCCGAGGTGTGATTTATCTGTGTTTGTGACAGAGATTTGTCACTGTAGTAATCGTCATTTGGCCCCTCAAGCATGCCACAGAACATGCTCTGCCATGGTCCCCACAGAAATACAGCATATTGTGGCTCTATTTTAGAACCATTCAGCCATCAGCCCTCAAGCTGATAGCGGAACGCTCGCTTTCAGCCAGGTAATAAAACAACAATATATCTCTTGGAGAGCAGGACCAAATTCAAACAATGGACATGGCACCCTCTGCTTAGCACACAACTGTGCAATAGGAAATGAAAACAAAATAATATTAATATAACAATGAGCTTGCTATTCATTTTATCTGAGCTTTTTATTGGTATTTGTACTCAAACTGAATTTCATGCACTCTCTAGACTCCTAAGCATTTACACACTGGTTTCTCTTACATGATCACACAAAAAAGGCACCCCCATCTTGTAACTGCAGATTAAAACATGCTCCAAAAATGCAATAAAATACATGGCCAACAACACCCCAAGATGTCCATCTGCTGTGGATTTGATCTTATGTTTCAAATTTTCATATCAATTCCTGCCAACAAGCAGATACAAAAATAATGCATTCCTCTGAAAAGAATTTTTTTAATCTTGCCCCTTCAGCACTTCAAAACAACTTGTCAGTAGCTGTCAGTTTAAATTAGCGGAGCAGCCCTTTATGGCACTGTTTTCTGACTCTGGTAAATCTGCAGGCTGTCTCCATCAATCATGGAGCAGGACACACACGCACACAAAAACTCACACTTCTAGATTATTCCACAATGCTGACAAATGCTGGCAGATCTGCACACACGCACATACAGAAACACAGATGTGAAGTGCTGCTGCACTTCAGCTACAGCAATGGAACTTCACAGCAAACAAAGCGTTTGAAAACGATAAAGTTGAAGCAGTCTGTCTGTTTCTACAGATGCTGCCCTGCTCATGTTCTCTTTAAAGTGTCAAAGCAAATAAGTTATTTTTCATCTTTGATATTATCCCTGGGGATGTGCACATACCAAACACTCTTCAAGTATGCAGAGCACACACACACACACGCCCCCACACACATGCATACTTCAGGTATGCAGAGCACACACACTGACATAAACATGTAGAGTAAATAAGTTGTAGAAGATTGCAGAGATTCTCCCCAGGTATACCAGTCAATCACTCAATACTTAGACCATACAGCCTCAAGAAATCTATTACCTGCAAAATATGAAGTAGGCCTCACTTTCCCAATCAGACAGTCCTGATCAGTTACAGCAGGCACTAAAAGGACAGCCGACTGTTTAGAGGTGACAGGTAAGAATAGATGCATCGCATCCTATAAATTGTCAGGTGGTATCGAAGTTTGATCAAGCAGGGTTACACAGGTGATGATATGGTTACTGTGGAGTGGTTGAAAAACGTTTCATGATAAAACAGTTTCATGCCAGTGGATATCAATAATTATTAGTTTTTTGTGTTAAAAATCTGAAATACTGCCAACCAGTGACATGGCCTTTCCTGTTTTATCCAGTTTTCTCTTGAGTTGTTGTATTAATTTTCTCCTTTCACTCCACACTGATGCTTCTTATTTTTAAGGAGTTATGAGGCACAGTGGCAAAACTTGAAACTGCTGCTAAATAAGTTACTCAACAGGTTGTTGCTAGGTAACCAAAGAGAGAGTGAGTTAGTTGATGCTTCCATCCTTGCTAAGATGGACCTGAGAGGTTGAGAGGATAAAACCTTCTCTGCTTATATTCCCCAGAAAGCTTTGTGGCTTTGGCTTGGAGCTCAATGAAATTACAGAATTTTCTATCTGATGTATTTTCTATTGGTATCGATCACGTGTCTATCAGAATATATTTTGTTATTGATTTATTGTCCAGCCCTCCTGTGGAGTGCCACTATCAACTGTGATTTCAGGTTAAAGCTTTATTACAATACTCACAGCATTCTTTTTTCTTCCTAAAAATACTTCCCAGATTGGTGTTTCGTTTCAATAACTACTGCACAGCAATAACAGAAACAAAGCGAAGTAATGAGGAAGGAATCTCCACAAGTAATATTTAAAGAAAAACATCAAAAGTTATTTTAAGAAATAGGTTTTAAAAATCCAGACTCTTTAAAGGGGTGATAATACTTTCTGTACCCGCTGTACATTAAAAATTTTGATTAACTGACTACCTAAATGAATTAAATAACATTGTTTTTTTAAGCGTTTTTTTGGTTGTTTTTTTTTTTTTCATCAACTTGTCCTAACTAACACAGGCAAGATAACTGAGGATTTTTATGACTCAAATTTTGAAAATTGGTTCAGGGAGATTTAGACAACACTTTTAGAAATGTATTTGTCATCACATTTCTGATGTTATTAAAAATATTTGGGATGTGCCGAGGATTCTGAATGCCACAATGTCATCATCAGTGTAAAGTAGGAAACATGACATCCTTGAAGATCCACTTGTACAAATACATGTAGAACCATGTATTTGTAGTAGCAAATACATGGATGTAAGGAAAAATTTAAATATAAAAATGGAGATGGGAGCTGATTTAAAAATGACACCAAGTATAATTTTTCTACAATACAAAAAGTAAAGTAGAGACAACATAAAATATAATTCAAGCTGTGCATTAGAATCATTAAAATATTACAAAATCTAAAATAAAAGAACCATTATAAAATTGTATAAGACAATAGACAAGCAGCTAGTGTTCTTATGTAAAGATATTAAAGATAATATCTTATGTTTAATATCAGGAACAGGAAGCAAAAAATGACTCTTAAGATTTTGTGGTTCTTAAGGGGGAGAATACTGTCCAAAACACAAATAATATATTTGCTTTCATCTAGGAAGCAATATGGCAGCCTGAGAGATGTGGCCTGCTTATTTGAGCAATTCTTGCTCCTGACTCGAGTCAATTCTGTCCTGTTTGGTAAGCCTCAGATATCCTGTACTACACATCCCTGTTTTTAAATTCCGCTTTTAGCAGATAAAAGTGATACCACAGAGAATGTTCAACAGATCAAAAATCATGCGCATCTCAAATCTGTAGATAACGCAGCCTGTCTGATGTGATATACTGAGGCTTGTGTTGCAGTTCCACAACATTTCCCTTCGGTGTTATGGCTCCATCACAGCAGTCTGCACTTTCTGTTTCCTATGGAGGCCATTATTGACTGCATGCTAATCCGTGACTTAATGGTTTCACTCCTTCCAAAGTGAAGCAAAAATGAATAAAAATAAAAGAAGAAAATATGACATATTGAATCATGGCACGTTCTGCCAAAACAAAACCACAAAGTGTTATATTAAAAACCAAAAAGATGAAAAAAAAAATCTTTTTTTTTGTATGATTAAACACAAAACACAAATGATTAAATATAAATATTTGAGTTTTAGTTGAGCTACCAATAAGTGCTTTCAGATAATACTTTCAAGTTGTGATCTAGATGTGTTATTTATGCATTGCCACCATCTGAAAGGTGTTGATGTGGGATGGAGGGCTGAATGTAGTCCACCAACATCACAGAGAAATAAAAGGGCAAAACAGAACTGTGGAACAACTGGAATTTATTAAAACAATAGACCAAAGCAAAGAAAGCAGCAGCTAAACAGCTGCAAAAGCTCAACAGCATGGTTCATAAACTCTGATTGTTCTCCAGCTTAAATCTAATCCGAGGAGAAATATGTTATTTGGCAGAATCAGCTGCAGATATATTGATAATGATGAACTAAAACTTTGTATTTGAAGGCCTACATGTACTTGGACAGAGCAAGATGGTGGCAGCACACAGTTCGGTTACAAAGTGTTGAATAAAGTGATCCAGAAAGATAAGTCTGTGGTTGCACAGACATTTTGAAAGTATGATCTGAAAGTACCTTATATGATCCTTCTGGACATTATTTGAAAGGGAATTGCTCTGAACACAGTTAGCACAAGAATTATTGATTCGTCAGCCTCATTTGTCAGCCTGATATCATGTTATCAATCAATTTAATCAATTTTGGGAACTAAGGTCCAGCAGGACTTGCTGTTGGTCCATCCTTGGGGTTTTTAAAATAATTTCCACTATGCTTATTTTTGAGCCGTTTCTGTTCACAAGTAAAGATAATGTTTTGCTTAAGCAACTCATCCTTTTGGTTGCCGTTTACTAGGTCTTCATCCGTGTTGATTAGCTTTGTTTTGACTGTTTTTACAATTTAAAAGGCTGGTACCAAGTTAGTGGAAAGTGGTTGATACCAAGTATATTATTAACCACTTTTGAGGTAAACTCAAAACTATATGAATACCATTACGAAGTATTGAATACCCTGGTTATAGGCATTGCATTAAGATTTTAGAAAATTGTGTTAAAGCACTGCGACATACTGGCGACCCGTCCAGGGTGACCCCGCCTCTCACCCGGAACGTTAGCTGAAGACAGGCACCAGCAGGCCTGCAGACTCCATTAGGGACAAGGGTGTTAGGAAAGGAATGTCTGGATGGGTGTTAAAGCATGAAAAGAAAATATAATATTCCTCTTTAAAAAAACACTTTAACTGAATTCGGAGGTCTTTTAAAAATAATTATTTATTGATCATGAAATCATATGTTCTGGTTACATATAATCACAATTGGTTAGTTATTCAGAGGGGAAAATACCTCGCAGAATAATTAATCATTCCTTAATTGTTTGATTAACACAAAACCAAATGAATGAGACATCAAGAAGTCTCAAGATTTGTTATGATTGGACCACAGAAGACAACCAAATATGAAATGTTTCTCTCCATGGACTCTCCACAAACTGCTAATATAATTCCTTTTAAACCTCAATGCTGTGCTTCAGTAATCAGTGTAATAGAGAATGTCAGAATGACAGATCTAAAAGAGTAACAAAGCAATTATATGTCCACAACAATATTCTCCCCCTGATAATTCTACTCCGTTTTACTTTGAAGCATTAGGTCTAAGTAAGGACACTGTTTGAATCTGCCTTCCCAAGAGAAAGACATTACGACAACAATAATAAAAGTAGATTGCAGACATGGCTTGCTAATTAATTGCTTGTTTATTTTAATAAAAGTCATTATGGGCAATATTCTGAAGTGCAATGCTTCCTTAGATATGGAGCTATTAAGTGACCTCGACATTCATGCATTCCCATATTTTGGCCCATGCAATGAGATGTACTCAAGTCTTTTACCACACACATGCAGATATTCACAAGCACTCATAAAAACATTGCTGTCTGTTTTACATAATGTAACTTTCACAAGTGTAATGAGGATATCAGACATATTTCCCCATTCATGTTGAAATGATCTTAAACTTGATTGCATACAAAGCCAGCACGACACTCCGTTGAGAAGTAGGCGATCCTTGTGGGGCCCTTACAGAAACAACTGCACCTGCTGAGGTTGCAGTCTGGTGGCATGGTTTTATGTTGCAGCGTGACATTAAAGATTAATGAAAACAGACAAACAAGGAATTCCTCCAGATTCAAGGAGCAAAACAATTGCTAAGAGGAAATGAGTGAATGACCTGTGTGTACCGGCTGCAAAAATTACCATACTTCCTTGTTTTCATACGGCAATAGGAAGATAATGAATAAATGAATAAATTCAGTTGCTGTGTTGATCGAAAACACAGACCAGACTTTGTGTTGGGCCAAACAAAGTAAACAACTGGGATCAGCTTGAATATTTGAAACATTTGAATCAATTCAGCTTTGTTTATTGTCCCAAATCACTACATAAGTCGTAAGGGCATTCATCATCGTAAGGTCAAGATCTTATTCCCCTCAGAAGAAAAAGCCAACAATTTCCTTAAAGCAAACAGTTGTGACAATCTACTGTTGATTTTTTTCTGAGGCTAACTTGTCACATTTGCTTAAGCTCAGTGTCAAGTATTGGTGCTTAAAAGCAGTTTTACTGTTTCTTGAAAGACAAATTTATGACCAATTATGATTTTTCATTGAGCAACTGACCAATCGGACAAAAACGTCTGGCAGTGTTAAGGGCCACATTTATATTGGGCTTCTGTTTTTCTATTCCAAGCTTTTTCAGATGACAAAATCTAGAGTTCTGTTTAGTTTAAAAGCCATTTTACAAGCGTATGATTTCCCTTTAACTTTACCCTTAACCTGTTTAAAGAGGTCCAAATTTCAATAGAGAACCGGAGGCTGAATGACTCCATGAATGGACGGACGGATGGATGGATGAATGGAAAATGGACAAATTAGTAGAGACTAAAGTCTGAAGATATTAATATTTAGCATATTCTCTTCTGTTCTGAACATTAATATAAAACATGTTAAATAGAATCTACACATTCAGAGTGCATTGCATCCCTGTTTGCAGGAGTGGCCAATTTACTTCACTAAAATAAATCAAGAGAAGCAGGAAAATGAAAATCCATTTGTGTTAAATGCATATTAGTGTACTTCTGAACCTTAAAGTAAAAGGACTGGGATAAATAACATGAAACAAAACACCTCAATCAATGCACATTTAATCAATTCACTTTAATAACAAATGAAACATGGGCATAGATGTTGCTAGGATGTTGTTTTCTGTTATGACTCTTACCTCTGGGAGAAAATGTCCCTGTAGGGGCTGCCATGCTGCATGGCAATACCATATCCACGGTCTGGCGCGTTGCTGCTTACAGTGTAGAACGAACAATCCTCATCATTATTGGCCACGTACTCCAACACTGCTGCATCCCACACAAAGCCAAAGCGGCCATATTTCACCTTAATGAAAGGGAAACAGAAAAAAAGAAGATATTTTTCTTTAGCAGGAATCCTATAGAGTATCTGAGTTATTCTGATAGTAATGGCTGGATTCCCAGTCCGGTTCCAATTAACCAACTTAAAACATTTTAGTTTACAAAGTTATGGTTACATACATTAAGCAGCGAGAAGTCTGCTAGTACTAATTTCCTCCAATACCAAGAGACTTCCTAATCGCTTTTGATCAGTGATTTTTTGTTGTCTAAGTAATATTACAGCCTGACTCTCCTCTTTACGTGGTGTGGACCAGTGCCTTTAACAGAGATCCAACTTTATTGTTCCACATTCTTGTAACTTTAGATGTATGTGATCTAAACAGTCTTGTTTATCACTCACTATGAAGCCAAGTTTGGGATACTGATCACATTTTATGCAGGGAACATATCCATGCTGTCAGTGTGTTTAGCCTGACTGTGGGTATCTAAAGTGTGGGATTGTTGTTGAGAAAACCATAAAAGACTTAAAATGGAAACCACGGCTTAGTTCGGTTGAGGTGCTTGTTGTTAACACATCTTGTAGTTAACATTCAATAGAGCAATATTTTTTCTACAAGAACAAAAATATGGAAACAGGAGAGGCTGTGATATTCTCATGAAAACACCTTTGATACTTCAAACAAACGATAAATACAGCAGCCAGACACAGAAAAACACACGCCGACTCACCCCTACACACACTTTTTTCATAATACATTATTTTGGACTTGGTGTGTCATTAACTTTAATGGTGCTTTATACATTTTTCACACCCATCTGTGTTTTAGCACGCGTATGTGTGTTGCCTCACTTGGCTCATACGTGATGACTAATGTCTGAGGGCTGACAATGTCTTCTGATTGGGTGATTTTACAGCCTTAAGTCTGCTGCAGTATGCGTGTGTGTATGGGTGTGTACACGTCTTCAACGTTTCGCTGCAGGATATCAACAGGGATCATATTACTCTTTACAGCTTTGAAAGAAAGAGAAGAGCACTGCTATTAGTTGTGAAGAATGCTTTCATGCCTTCCATTTATTGATGCTGAAAAAAAAACACAACGGGTTTTGCAAAACAGAAATTAGTAAAACATGTACTTTAATTTCACTATATGAAATATAAGGAACACTTTTCTTACTAAATTTAAATGAAACGGCTTAAAAAAATATTGTGAGCATTATGTGTGGTTATTTCTGTGGCATGACTCACGATTTTGATCTAAAAAATATTGTAATTACACTGACAGGGACATCTTTAATCTTAATAATACTATAAATCAAGGTTGAAATAAATAAAATCTGACTTTCTTGATAAAACACACTCATGATGCACAATATGGCCACTAACAGAGACTTCACTGTTATAAAAGCTTCATAAAAAGTGATCAGTTAAATTAAAAGAAATATATGAATTGCTGACCCTTTGATTTTTTTCTTCTTTTATAATAAAGAATAATAAAGAAAGGAGATCCTATAGACAAAGATAATGTAGTAATGGGTGTTAAAGTCACTTCTAAGTTAAAACTTGCATCGGTCTATGTAACACTGGCAAACAAGAATCCCATGATGACACTTCCTTTTTTCCATTGCATTGGGACTGCACATTGTAACTCAGTATGTTTACATGCCTGCTATGTTTTTATGTTATTATTTTCAAATTGTAGTATTGCAAGGAACGTTTATTATATTATTACATTGTTCCTCTGTCAGTGTTTGCAGGACTTGTTTTCATAGACTCCTCATGGTACCTCAGCTCACTTTGGTCACTTTCATAGGACTCCTCACCATCATGCCACCTCAGTATTTGTTCTGTATACATATGTACAGCTATTCTTGGTCTTATTTACAAAGTATTATCATTTTATCTGAGACATATGTGTGCTTGAGGTCCTTATCTCACTACTCTCAGACGTTTTGAATGTTTTACTGACTACAATTTGTAATTAAATTGACATAAGTCTAAAATAATCATAGGTCTTTCATTCCACTTTGCCATCAGTCTAAAACAATCCTGTACACTGGTATACTTAACTGGAAGGGTGCATCATTTAGTTAAAAATTAATTTTTTAAAGAGTCCGCTTTGAATTTTAATGAACAAGAGCAAATGTAGTCTTGCTTTCGTTTTTTTTTTTTATGTTACAATTTCACATGTTCAACCTGTTTAAAATTCAGCTGCTAGACTTTTAATAACCACAATATTAATCCATTACTGGTGCATATAAAATGGTCTCCAGGTAAGTACACAATAACAAAGGCTGCAGAGAGGTATAGTAGTTGACAGCATAGCCTGAAAGCAAAAACATTTTTACTTTGAATCTTATTTAGCTCCCTTTTCAGCAGTTTTCTTTCAAAAACAGTATTCTTCATGTTATACTCTCCCAGATGCAAAAGCAACATTGAATTATATACCAAATCTTGTTCCAGTTTTGGCAAATCTAGTTCTGATTTAAAGACTCATCTTCCCCTTCTTAGAATCGCCAAGGTGAAATGATTTTTATGTGGGTTTAACACATTATTATAATGTCATATGTTTATTATTTTACTAAAATTCTTCCTTTTACATTCTGCTGGTCTTAACCAGCATCTCTTATAATGCTAAAGGTGTTTTGACTTGACAGCTAGACTGATCCAGTGTTTATTATCAATAATGTGATGAAATAAACTTATACCAACATCAGCATGAGCAAAATCCTGAGCACTTTTCCCAACTAAGAGCATTGTGGTGAAGTAGGTGAAGGAAAATGTGGTTACCTGCAGCAGTGCTTCATAAACAGAGAGAAAATGCATGCAAATAGGGAGTATAGATTTCATACATTAGAACAACTACTCCACATGCACAGCATCACTTAAATATTGACTTAACTTTGATTAATTACTGAACAGAACAATCATAGCTGGGGCAGCACTATAAAAATGATATCCTGAAGGCCATTCTTCTTTTGTGGTGAAGCAAATCAACAAATGCTTTGGAAAATAATCATGCATAACACAAGGACTGGAGAATTACATATGAACTATGCTATTTAAGTTCTCCAGTTGAAGTTAATCTGAAGGTCATCCTTCTCCTAAATCAGGGTTAAACAAATCGCTTTACATGTTTATGCAGTGCATTTTAATATTATATATCCTTCCATTTTCTATATAATAATTAACACGTTTTGACATTTTTGGGATATATATGCTTTCTTATGTTAAGGTTTCTTCACTTTTGGGCAAAGAGAATTACTAAACATACCTATAGTTTGGTAATGACAGAACTGGTCTAATTTAATGAAGAAAACATGCTCACACAGAAACACATCCTGTTAACTTTTAAGAATGTGAACGTTATTCAGTCGTGTGAACTCATCTGAGATAAACAACCACCATAAACCCCTGTGATCTCCTTCAAGCTAGTGGGCGGCAGTTCACTTATGTTGACTTAAATAATTAAAAAGCGAGAGAAAGAAGGGACAGTAAACGTTGCAAGGGAGTGCAAGGAAGTCAGACAGCTTGTGAAGACAACAATAGGTTTGCTTTCCAGACCATTTATTATCACTGTAAGAAGTTATCTTCTTATCACAAATATACATATATATATATATATATATATATATATACATATATATATATATATTTATTTTTGCAAGAAATATCGCAAAATGTCCTCATTTTCCAGACTAATATAAAAACAAGGGTATGTCTGCAAGGCACTTCATTGTGCTACTGTAGTTAAAGCTGTTTTCCGCTGAATTACTGAATCACAGTCACACAACCACAGACTATCAAACATCAATCTAAACATTAGACAGGGATCTATATTTCTATCTGATGAATGTGATGCTGATGGACAACAGCATGAAAAAGTGCAAGGTACTGGAAAAAGGCAGGCATTTCTTTTGTAGCACAGGCTAAGGATAAAAAGGTTCTGCAGGACCCTATGTAGATAGTGCACACAGAACAAACTTAACTTAAAGAATAATTCCTGGATGTAGGAGAAATGCTGTCAAAAGAAAGTACACCAATTTTCTGTTGATTTAAAGATTAAAATAACAATTTCTCATTAATTTTAAGCTAATCATTATAATTCTTACATCAAAGACAGCAAAACTTTTCAAGAGAAGATACGTCCCTCAGCAACAGCAATGATGCTGAAAACAAGCTTATGAGCTCACAATTTTGCAAAATAATATTTGCTTTTTTACCTGCAGCAAATATTATGGCGCAAACCTACAGTGTGATCAGCCCAGTTCGGCTGGTTCATGAAGGTTTTGGGCTGACCAAGACCCAATCAAAGCCCAGACTGGCAGCTAATCCACGAGGAGTCAATCAGCATAGGCCGAAATACAAGGAGAGAAGAGCCGAACTAACATTTTATTGGTAGACACACAGGGACAGTGGCAGAAACCAGAAGACAGAAAATCACAAAAGAGTTCTTACATTTACTTACGGTCATAATCAGCAAAGTGGAATATTTGCTTGTCAACATAAAAATACTTTTTGACAATAACAACCTTTAAGCAGGTATTAAACATACTTCCATGTATGCTCAGTTTTTAAATTCTTCAGATGTAATATTCCAATGTTAAACATATCTTCAGCTGTAAGCAGAAAATCAACAAACAAGTTTGTAAGCCTTTATTTGTTGATTTTCCGTATAATATGTTTCACTTAGTTACTGAACCAAATGAGCTCTTCAGAAATATTGTAACTTATTGACTAGGTCTGCATATTTTTTTTTTAAATTGCATCATTGTCATGTCAGAAGTCTCCTCACAGCCACAGCAACTGCAGAGTTCTGCCTTTCTTCTTGCATCACTCCCCTTTGACGTGTTTGATTTTGTGAGATGTAAGGCAGGCTTGGACAGAAAAAAGGCAAGCATGAAATCTACTGCTATACATGTCATGCAATAACCACCATAGATCTAGGGCTTTGCTCCTTTTCTAAACTTTACAGACAGTTGGTTTCTCTCTGTGTGACGTCATTGCAAAACAAACCTTTAATTTACATCTGTACTCGATGATACAAGACACTTTTTGCTGTGGACTGGTGTGCATACATTGCTTTATTGGTTGACTTGAATACAAGAGGCAACAATTGACTTTTATCCTTGCAATGAGCAGATAAGAGGCTCTTTTGTGCCTTTAGAGTGTATTAACAAAAGCAGAGGTTAATAACAGTGAAATACTTGACAAAAAAATCCATTTAACTCAGGTGCTCACATTTCTACAAACATTTCTGAGTCCACAGCTAGTTACAGCGCTGTGCTTCTGTGCTCTTTCTGTACTTGCTTCACTCTGTTTCTTTGGGCTTTATTTGACGACTCGGAGAGCATCAAAATGAGCGACTGCTCCCCAGCCAAATTTTTCCCCTTCTTTGCTCTGGCTGGCTTCATGTAGATATGTGAAGATCTGAATAAAGATCAGATTAGGTGCAGGGAAATCAATCAAAGCGAAAAAGAGAGACAGCGCCTCACCCTCTGTGCATCGTACTGCATCAATATACATGAGGAAAGTTATTTTAAGATAAGTTCTCATGTAGGAGGAGAAAACTGTGTAAGTTTCTTTTTGGATTATGTCTCCACATATTCTGCAATGAATTAAACTGAAAATACAATGCTGTCACTATAGGTAATGTAAATAGCATACACTTCAACTGCTTACATATGTTTCTCCCTCATTTTTTGTAATGCAAGCTGAATTTGAAGAGACTTGGATAGCTCTTCAAAGATACCCCTGTTGTATGAAATGGAGCTCAGACAACAGGGGTAAAGCACTAAATTTGGGTAAGTAATCTGAATTTTTTTGGCAGGACACTTTCTCATTTATTAGTTCAGAAACAAGCACATTATCATCTACTCACGTATTCCTAATAAAACCACCTGTTACTTTCTTGTATCCAACAAAGATTATTTTTCCTTTCACCAAAAAGCTAAACACGCAGTCTGAGGCTACAAAAGGCTAGTCCTCATGAGGCATCAGTTCCTCAGGAGGAGTTCTGTCCAGCTGTTTGCTCTAGTGGCACCAGCCGCCTCAATCCCCAGAGACACTATATGACAACTTCTTCTCTCCCTTTGTTTTCTCAGTTGTTTAATTACCATCGACTGTCATCAGTTGTCTTTGTCTCTTCAGGAAGGAGGACTTGGGGAAAAAAAACAATGGAATTAATCGCCTATTGCCACGCTCTATGCAAATCTTTATCCAGACCCCGTTAAATCGATGAGAGATGCGATACTGAAGGAGAGGCGTAATTGGAGACAGATGTTGGAGAGACGGATCATCCGAGACGGATTAGTGAGCCAAAACTAAGATGCCACCCTTAATAAGATCTGGCTGAATACAAAAATCACTTCTTTCCGTTTCCTTTTCTTTTTATCTTTGCTAAACTGTACTGTTCATAATGACTCTGATGTTTCATTTGCCTGCTGTTGAAAAGTATCTTTCACGTTTTTCTGACATCTTGTCCATATTCCTTTTGACATGCAAATGATGTGCGTGAGGCTGGTGACCTAAAGGTTTAATCCACTTCATAGTTTACACCTGTGGAGCCTAAACATAAAACCTATTCAAAAACTGGGCTAATAATTCATCTTTGTGCTCCAACCAGAATATTTACAAGGACCAACTTAAATGAAAGGAACCTTTGTGAGCTACATTGCATTATAAAAAACACAAATCAAAAAGCAAATACTACCCAATAAGACATTACAGAATCAAATATAATCACCTTTGAATTTGTGCGGACGGCATGAAATTTCTTAAACTTTGACACACAAGGCACAGCTTTTAACCATAGCGCTGTTTGTCACTGACAGTGCTTGCGCTTTTGCGCGAAGACGTTTGAATATGTGTTGCTTACACTAGTGGAGTTTGGCTCCAGTGATTGATTATATTTGTCCAAGCTGTTGCTTCGATGCTGAGTTTTCAATTGCTGAATGGGAATAAATAACGGGAGGCAACAAAAGTTTTGTGTTTCAGCACCACACCTTTGTATTTGACAAGATGGCTCCCAGGTGCTGCTGATGAGCTGGCAGAAGATGAGTTTTTGTAAGACGCAACGGGAAACTGTGAACTGAGAAATGTTGCCTGCCTGATACAGTTCCCCAGAAAAAAACAAAACAGCTTTGTTTCTGGCCATTTTAATCACTTTTAATAACGTGGATTAATCTGATGTCTAAATAAGGGTTCAGTGGAAGCTGATTTGTTTTTTCTTGGAGCTGCACATTTAGAATTGACTAAATTACCCTTATTTGTTCACTTTAGTTTATCTTTGTTCTTATCCTGTTTGACATGCTGATTATTCAGGTGTTTTACTTTGGAATACACAATGGAAAGTCTTCATTTATAAAGTGCTTACCTTATACAATAAGCACTTTATAAATATATTTCACTTATCTTAAGTTCTTGTTAAAATGTTACATAATGACATGTAATAAATCACAAATTTGGGTGTCAAGAAAATGTAATTTATGATTTTGATTAATCTATTGAATGAACAAACATACTGCATAGATGAACTTTTAAAAAATGGTTAGTGACAAATCTAAACTTTGTAGATAAATATGCAGGATAGCTCTGGCTTCCATAAGTCGCCCATATGTGCCTCTTTGTCGACCCTGTTGTATTGTCAGTAGGTTCCTTGTGTTGCTGCTACATATTGTCTCCTGTGTTGTCTTTGACTGACTTTTCCAGTACCTGCCACGACGTCAGCAAAGACACTGGTGCTGGAAAATGCACTTAGATGTGCAATATGGGGAAAAATGCAAAGCTTGTGTGTGCAGCTGTTGCATCACAGAGACAACAAAACTGTCATAACAGTGTTGTGGCATATTTTTGTAACATTTAGAATTGCAGAATGCATCAGGTGTCGAAAAGAAAAATTACTCTTAACTGCAATCCCAAATACATGCCAGTTTTTCTACTTGACAAGCAAGGGGCTTGTGCTACTGACAGAGGTGGGTGTTTTGTTGAGTGATGGACCTATTGAGAAGTGTCCTGGAAAGAACAGCATCCTGTGATGACTTCCCTGAAGATATTATGGAATATGTTTTGTAGCAACTACAAAAAACACCCCAACTCCCTAGATCTCTCAGTCTCAGTCATTCTCATGCCAACCACAACTCATCAAACATGAAGGTATCTAACATATACTGACCTCAAAGTCCTTATAATTAATTGTTTCATAAGATATCAACCTAAAATGCTTCTAGAAAATATATTATGTAAGTATATTGCATCTATCTAGATAAATGTAAAACATGTTAAGTGTTGGACACATTTTTGGAAGAAGGGTAGAAATTGGACAGAAGTATTCTAATTTTCTAAGTGGTATATTTTTCCTCATACACATTTTAGTATGCAAGTTGTTTAAAAATAAAATCATTTGATAATATCCCAAAAGTGATGATAGTTTAAAATAAGATCCCATTTTTTTTCAAGGTAGCATGTTAAAAAATTGTTTTGTTTTTATAAAACAAACATGCATGGATACAAGTCTGCTTTATTCAGATGTTTATTTTAATGTTTTTCGTTCTGTTTTATAAAAAAAAAAAAAAAAAAAAAAAGTCCTAACATTGAGCTGTCCCAGATAAGAAGCAGTGAAAATGAAAACATATTTATATAGTAAGACATTACAGGAGGTGAAATGTGTTCCTGGCAAACAGACGGTAACAGACTGTGGCAGATGTGAGAACAAGATAAAAACAAAAAGATACAAAAAAAAGGGTGAGATTTTCAGACAATGTAGATCACGTATTAATCATGTTGTAGATTTGCATGGCTTTAATCAACAGTCACAGCTCATTAGTAGGCCCCTTACTAATGTGGAAAATTGCATTACTGCTAAAAAGTGACCCTTAAGCAATTATGAATAAGAGCAATAAAGTGTTTGCACTTCTGCCAAGGAGAATTTTATTCTTGTTCTGCTTGTATGCTCTAAAGCACACTCACTCACTGTCTGCATGCAGTTAATAGGTGGTCAAAAGCTTCCTGTCTCAGAACAACTTTATGAATGTTTCTCTCATTTTGTTAAAACAAAACACTACGGTACTACAGATTTACACACATTTAATCACGTGACTAACAATTGCCTTAAGTAACACGGAGAATCCACATTCTTCAAGCAATTAGGCTATAAATGTGGGTGTTTGAGCAGCTTGGTAGTCGGTCTCTCTCTCTCTCTCTATATATATATGTATGTATGTATATAGGAAATAGATATATAGCTACTTACTCATATGAAGCTTGTGAAAGTGACTGCTTTCATTGAGGTCTGGGGTTTCTACTGTGTCCATCCAAGTCATTTCTGTGTATATACGCGTGTTTTGAAGCTCATGTCCAATTCAAAAATCATTATTTCTCAGTTTTTCTCTTATGCAGTCCTTGATTTATTCAGAAAAGCAGTCTCAATAATGAGTTTGAAAAATATGGAAGGAATGTCTGAACCACTACAGCAAGTTGAGTACCATGCCCATCCACCTATCTCTCATCCATCTTATTTTCAATTAAAAGGTCCTATTCCTGTGAGTATGCCCCTTTGTTTCCTTCTGGTCAATCAGGCTCGGTGGACAGATTAAACGTTTGAACTGTGACGGACACTTTGCCCCTCTCAATGGGAAGGATCACTGAACTCGAGGTCATCACATATTTACACAGCTTCTCACCCTGTCAAAAGCAATGAGACCAGACATCATGGGAGACAACTTCATTTGACAGCACTCACATTTCTGCACACTGGTTATCCTCCTTACCACAGAGGAAACAAAAACAATAATAATAATAATAAAAAAGAAAACCTCTGTCTATGAAAAGGTTATGCAGCCTTTTATTATTCTGGAAATATTTTAGAAGGGGCCTACTTGAAAAAAAAAAAAAGTATTCACCACATTTGGTATGGATTTTTTCAGAAGATAGTCCAGTGATTTTTCAAGTCATAACAGCAGAACATAGTTCATCTTTAGTTTATTGTTTCTGCTGCTGTGGGGGAAATGTGGTAACACTTCCTATTTCACAGCCATGTTTGTTTTACAGTAAATTCCTTTCTACCTACAAATTAGTTCTGCAAACTCAGCACCCTCCACATTTATTGGAACCCATAGGGAAAATGTGTAAAGAGTCTTACATTCATCCTTTATTGTAGATGTGTTATCTCACACACTTAGGAAAATCCTGCGATTCGTGTAATTTCAGAAAATTTGCTGAGTGGTGAAGTACTGAGAAATATATTGATTTGTTTAGAAAATAACTGGTAGCATGATTCAGATATTAATTCGCCCCCATTAAGTGATGGAGTCTATGGACAGAACGATCAATCAAAGTGCACACACAAAAAAAAAATCAATATTAATAAACAAAGTAACAGAATTGACCTATAGATGTTCTGCATATTAATTTCTCGTTGCTTCTTTAAATGTCCAGTTTATGGGGAATGGGAACGCCCAGTGTTGTGCAAAACCCTGACTGTACACCCTGGTTTGGTAATGATGCTAAAGAAGCTACACTTAAGCTACACTTATCAAATCTGAACTGGACATATTTTTCCAGATGAGCTACATAAAACCTTTCATTTATCTGTGAAAACAATATTAGTTATGTATACTCTATTGATCAGAGTTTTTAGGAACCTTAGATCTTTTTTCCCAGAATTTAATTTTTTGCCCATTATTGACGCTTTAGGTCAGTTCATAGCCAGCACTAATCAAATAAAGAGACAACCCCTATTATTGACATCACAGATAAAATGCTAAAGAATTCGAGTCCTTTATTTCTGGAAAACAAAGGATTTTGTAAATCAATATTAGATAATGACCTTAACATATTATTATTTTATTTCATTATATTATTTTGGAGGGTATTACTACAAACAAAAGGGGATTTAAATTTTCTGTATTTATTGAAGGTTCATCTATTACAGATGCTAAAAGTACTACTATTACTTCTACTACTACTACTAATAATAATAATGGAAATGATGACAAAGCCCTTTATAACACAGATAAATCTGATTCTGAAGTTGTTGCACAGTTTGAGGTTAAAACAAATTAAAAATAAAACCTTGCCATGAAAATATATGTATCAACAAATAAGTTGATGCATCTGAAACACTGACATAGAAGAAAAGTATAGAATTTTAAAACGAAAATATCATAGAAACATTAATAAAAAAAAAAAAACAATCCTGCTTACACATACCTGGTGGGTGTTTAGTTTAAACAACTTTTTCTTTAAATGGAAAATAAAAATCTGAAAATGTTTCAAAGGAACCTTGAACCTGGAAGATTATAAATGCACAAAAAAATTTTAAACACTTTAGAGAATCCATTTGTGACATTCTGCAGACTAAAGTATTCAGAAATGATCTTGTAAGTCCTTTTTCCAGTTAAAACACCGCCAGAGCCGTTTTGAAAATGCAGGAGGCGGATTACATTTGCCTTTAACCTACCACTGTACTATTGCCAGGCATCCTAAAAGAATTTCATTATGAATTGTTTCAAAGACAAGATCTGGTGCCAAATTGTCTGAGTGCAGTGTCCAATAGCCTGCATATCCCAGTGAGTAATTGGTTAAGAAACAAAAGCTGTGCAAATTATTATATGAAAGCAATAAATTAATGAGAACACACAAAGAAACAGTAGAAAAGTTAGAATATAAAAACAAATGTTTCAGGTTTCCATTTTTAGGTTTTGGCTGGGTCAACCGGGAAATCGTCTCCCTGATGTAATTAAAAAGAGTAGCTTCTTATCAACAACTCTTTTTCATCTCTCAGTGATTTGAGCGTCAGGAGAGTTTTTAACTCCTATGATCTGAAAATACAAGTAAATAAACACAACTGATTCATGTCAAAAGAGCTGGCAGAGGACAAGAAATCACAAATATTTTTTATGAATTGTGCAAGGGAAATGACATGTTGTGGCAATATTTCAATACACTTATATTAAATTGCATTTGAGCAACACTCACACAAAATTAATAAACAGCTAGTGTCTGTAAGTCTCCTGGATTGGTCTTTTTGCTGGTTTTGCTGCTGTTTGAGTATTATTTCTTCCCGATAGTTGATCTATTTAATGTTAGTGTTGTCATTGGCCTGTTAAAGGTACGAGTCTTGTAAACAATAAGTGTACTGTGGTTTATTCTTTCTGTAGCTGCAAAGGATCAGTACATTCAGAAACTAGATAACCAGGGACATAAATGTGTCTCAGTGTTTAATCCAAAACTCAAAATGTTGCTGAGAATTGCCTCACAAGGTGCTGATTTACTTAGAGTTCATGTCTTATTGATGTAATATTAGTATCCCGGAAACAAGTTTGTTAATTTCAGGTCCAAATTTACAGCTGATATATAAACCAACTGAATGAAAAGGCAAATAACATGAACATTTATTTTTGGACCAGTTAGGATGACTTTTGTTAAACTCAATATAGGAGATCATTCCTCCCAGCATCACTGCACCCAACGAACTTAACAACTGTTTACATCCTGGATGTTATTTGCACTTTTTTGTTTCTAAGTGCCTGACATTATTAAAAAAGATCAGAATACACCCATACTTGTGAACTCAAAGGAGAATTCAAACCCAGGACCTTCTTGCTGCAAGAGAACAGTGCTACCAAATGCACCACTGGTAACCACCTTCTCATTGTCTGAGAAGGTGGTTACCAGACCACCTTCTCAGACAGGCCTGAGAAGGTGGTCTAACTGGCCTAAATGAAAGGCTAGGTCTATTTAATGTAGGTCAGTGTGGAAAAAAAGTTTGTCTTTGAAAAACTTTATTTATGCATCAGTTTTGAACTGTAATTATTAACGCTAATGCCCATCTTATACATCAGTCAATAAGTAATAAAAATACATATGGAAAGATTGAAGGAACTGGTCTTTCTCATACATGGAACATAGAAGGAGAAACAGCCACAGCAGCCTCAGACAACAGACTCACCCAATGTTGTAAAAATTACTGGATGGAATCATTTACTCTAGTAATTTGAAGATGAATAAGGTTTTTTTTATTAGTCTGCTCGATCCTGCTGAATTAGCTCATTTTGCTAAGCCCCAAGGCTTCACAGGTGCAGAATTGGTTGGTTACTGGTACTTTGATGTCTACAGACAAAAAATTAAGTCTTCATGATCTATAAAATATCCCTTTGTACAATAAAAAGCTCCAGATGGTCACATAGAGTGAGTTAGATGACAGTGTGTCTGAAAGGGTCAGAGTCATATATAACTCTTGCTAACTATTCCTGCAACAATTGTGAATTAAGTTTTAAGAAAAATTAAAAAGAAGAAAAAAAACAAAACAACAGTCCATGTTCTTTAAAAAAATATAAATTATCTAAAGACAGCATAAATGCTAGACTTGGAAAAACATATTTCATCAACGCCAAAGTACTCAGCTTCATTACTTGAGTTAACTAACCAATTATACTATTCCTATAATACGGTAGTAAAAGTAGCTCTGTCAAATTATTACTTAAAGTACTTTCAAAAATGTGCTTTCAAAAATATTTCAGTATTGACAGAACTTTAAATCTTAACGTTTGAGTGTAGTCGAGAATAACATTGTCTATTACATTGGACAGATTAAAATTTATTAATAATAACGCATTAACATTATAAAGGAAATTTTAATTCATAATTTAAAGCCTTTAAAAACTCCAGTCCTTTCTGAAACTCTGGCTTCAGGAAGTCTTCACAACATCACTCTTCCATTAACCCTTTAACAAGGTTTTTATCAGAATTGAACTGAGAAGTAGCTCATATGTTGAACTCAGAAGATGCGAAGTTCCACCAGGACTGTTTGCCAAATGCTGCTGGCTAGTCTGAAGGAGCTGAGTAGGGGAGTTGCAGGGGAGGGTGCTCTGTGAGGCGGAAGCTAGGTAGCTTGGAAACTGCAGCTGGGAGGAGAAAAAAAAGGAGGCGCTGCGCCTCGGTCCCCTCAGGCGTTTTGCACAGCTGAACGGTTGCCACAACAGATTAAAAGATTTCTCAAGCACGCATGAAAGAATCACGGTCCACAATCCAGGTATGTTTTTGATGAGGGAATAACACTATAAGATGATGCAAAGCTCAAAAAAGTCAATTTTACATTAGTGTATGTATAGGTACATATGTTTTTCATTTTCTTCTGTTGCTATCATTTGTTTCCTGTTTGTGCTTTCCCTCTCTCCATCACTGAACTTTTGGCTTTTTTCCAAATCCCTCTTCCTTTTCTGACTCACTCTCCAGACTGTGATGTATGGGTGTCTGAGTTCTACAAAAGTCCATTAGCTGCTGGCACCAAGCTGCTTCTTTTCCCACAGAAAGAGATAAAAATCCAGAGTGTGGCTGTCTAGTGAGTTGCATGAGAATGAGAGGACAAAAGAAAGAGTGTGATTGGAGAAAAAAGGGTGATAAAGAGAAAGATTAAAAAGGTAAAGGAGTGAAGTGAAAACACCCTGCAGCAGAGTGTTAGTGTTGAATGTGTCGACAGAATGCAAGAAACAACCAACAGAAACTGAAAGGGGCAAAAAAAAAAAAGAGCGAGAATGAAAGAATCAAGAACAGAATCTTTAGGCTTTCAATGTGAGCTTAATAGGGGAGAGCAAGAAGTCAGGAGAAATGTAGGTAGGAGATGCAAAGAAGGGCACAGATGCAATGGCAAGTGGAATTGGTTGTAGAAAGGGTAAGGATAAGACACAACACGTCAGCTGCTATAAGATATACTACAATTTAAAAAAAAAAAATCAGTTATACATTCTTTTTCCCTTTTTAAAATCCCACCATTTTGTCCTCATTATTTACTGTGGTTAATTCAATGCATGGAAAATAAAAAATTTAACATCCCAGGTAGAAAAGTGTTGAAATGAATCGGTTTGTATTTAAATTAATTTGTGTCAGAGTAACATTTTAACATGTAACATTTTAGCTCACAGATGAGCTAAATTACATTAGCATTACCATTTTGATCTGTTGCCTCTGACACGTCTGTTTCACTGTTTGTCTTTTCCTCCTGGGACATTGCAAGGTGACTTTAGAACAGCTTTATATGAGTTAACTTCCTGAATGATCCGATGCATTTCTTCTGTAAGCAGGCCAGGAGAAGCCTTACTACTACTACTAATAATAATAATAATATAATAATAATAATAATACCAGTAATTATTATTATTTCCTTTTTTACTCATCCCTAGAATATCAAGGTGATTTTCTTATTTTATGTGTGAACAGCATCATTAAGTACATAAAGCTCTTTATTGAGGGTATTTACTTATAGGCTTAGATTACTAATACGGTTGTTGGGATCTGGGTTTTTCTTTGTGTTTAGTTAGATTCTGTGTTTTCTGTGAGTCTCTGTGTTGTCCCGTCTCCCCCTGATTGCTTCCCAGGTGTGTCTCATTCTGCGATTACCTCCCTGTGTATTTAAGTCCACCTGTTGTCTTTGTCTCTTGTCGGGTCCTCGTCTAATTTCGTCGTTTGTCTGCGTTCCCTGTGTTCCTGGATTTTTTCATTAAATATTATTTTCTACAATGACTTTCTGGACTGGCCGGCGTCATCCTCACCTCCACCCTCCACAAATCATGACAAGGGTAACTTCTGAACACTCTGAACCTCTAAACAGACAACTACATGTTAGAAAAACAAATAAAGCCAAATCACTCTAAATTGTCGCTCAAAGTGGACAACCTTTTTTTTTTTTTTTACTACAGCTTAGTGCAAATCAAGTGTAGAAACTCGCTATTTGCATCGCTCTGCAGCCTACCACCTACCATTTGAATATTTTTGGTCCCTAAAGTAAGCTTTAGAAAAATAGCTATTATCAAACAAAGCTTCAACATTTTTCACAACATTCAACTCATATTAGAAACATTACAAATTCAAAAAGCAAAAACTGGCTTCAGCATTAAATGGATAATTTACTACATTTGCATAGTATTACGACGTAACTACTGCATTAAGTTTTGAAGACACTGAAAGACGAATAAATTCATGACGGTACAGTAAGTCAGAACAATTGAAAGCTTCTTCAATGTTTTCCCTTCTTCCTCAGAGAACAACAACACAAAAAAATTGCAAGTTTTTCATAACGATCTGAAGCTTCTGGTCCTTGCTTGTTGAATCACACCAACTATGATTTACAGAATCCTGGCAAAATGGGTGTTTCTCAAAGCAACACTATACAGAAGGGCTGTGGAGGCAATAGCTGAAAGTTCAGCAACATGTGTACACACACTGACTCCAGCACAGCAGTTCAGCATGCAGCTTGTACATTTCAATAGAAGTTGTCAACTTCTGCTGCCTACTCATATGTTATGTAACAGAGGTTTTCATAGAATTAGAAAGTCAACATATAGTTGTACACGAATGTAAAGTTTAGCTTAAATAAGCATGTGCAGAGAGCTAATTCTGCCAAGTTAATAATTACACACTAATTTACTTAGTGTGTAAATTATTTTATTTATTTTAAGTGAAATGTTTCTTACAAGTTTTACATCAACAGCACGTGTTTAAAGCCATCAAAAAGTTTTTACCAGTCTTCTTCTCAAACTTGTAGATTAGGTTAATGGCAAAGGCCTGACTTTCAAGTGTAGGCAATCCATTTTTAATTGGATTAAAGTTGGGGGCATTTTAGGAACTGATTTTTCTTTGTGGTTAGAAAATATTCATTCTTGAAACTGAGAAAAAAAACACTGATAGCTTTCTTAAGTACAAACTAAATTGTGCTTTTTATGTATTCTGCAGAAATTTTACCAGCAGGATATGCAAGAGTTCAGTAAAGGTCTCCAACAGAGACTGAAAACACATCTTGCTTATTCTCATTTCTACAGGCAATTTGGAGTCACCAGTCATCTTAAAATATATCCGCTGGGCTTTTGCATCAGTCAGGTATGTGTTTGTTTAACTCTTGGCAAAATGAGTCTGAGATGGTATCCACAGAGAACAGCTGTGTATCTTCTGCTTTAAAATGCTAAATGATCCAAAAACCCAGTGGGGTCATGCAGAAAGTTTGTTAAAAATTAATATAAAAGTTTAATAGCTCTGATCTAAACTAAAGGCGTTATAAAGATAGAGGATGTAAACACACATTCGGGCATTTGACACACATACAAATAAACCACACACGCAAGCCCCTGCTTGTCACATATTAATGAAATGATAGAAAATTTAGGGCAACTGAATTTTAATATTTCTGACATTTTATTTTTTATGCTAACACAGTTATAAAAAAAGGTCTGTGCCTTTACAAATGTAAAGTAGCTTACAATATTAGAGCCAAAGGTGACGGTTTTCAGACACAGAAAGAAAATTCCTGATTCATGTCCTCACTGTTTTTCTTCTCCATATCTGTGCCTGTAATTATTAACAGAAGCAACAAGAACAGCACAGAGCAAACAAGATGAGAGAAAAACAGACTCCACGAGAAAGGCACCGTTAAAGTTGACAGGGAGAGGCAGGGAAAGCAGCACTGAGTGCAAAAATGTGAGTGTGTACATGGCTCAGCATCTGCTGGCATATGAGGACGAAATAGATAAAAAACCAATTTGGCTTTATTACAAGATACAGAATGAGAAAATGTAGTTAGAAATAGATAATGGAATTTTTATCTTATTCATCTTGGGTCCATTTTTGTTGTTAAAGTAAACACCGTCTTCTCTTTTTACACTAACAAAACTAAGGTGCATTTTGGAGTAGCAATAGTTTGTTCAGCTTGTAATAGGGTCTCAGTTAACAAAACTAAGATGAAAACATGTTCTTTTAGAAAATTAGTTCTCATGGAGCCATTTTAATGCAAACTGCTATTTTTGGAAGAACCTGCAACTTTTAAAAATATATTCCTCCCTCCCTAGTTTAGCAGATCTCTTGTGAACATTCTACAATTTAAACAATCTATATCCCTGACACATTATTTCTACTTCTTTAAAGTGCTTCACACTTCGCTTCTCTCATTAACCCACTCATACACAGATGGTGGTGAGCTACATTGTAGCTACAGTTGTTCTGGCGCAGACTGACATAAGCGTCACCACCATCAGGTAAGTCAGGACAAGTGTCTTGTCCCAGGACGCAACGACTGAGATGGACAGAGCGGAGGTTCAAACCTAGTTATTACAGGATGAATCCTGACCTTCTGAGCCATACTTAAATATCGCCATCTTCACCACTTCCTCTTTTTATACTGAGAGTAATTCTCTTCCTATTTCCTTCCTCTGAATTTCTCTTATCATTTGCTCGCTCCAAATCTATGTCTCAACACAGAAATGCTGTCATCACACAGCCACAGAATTGTAACAGCAGGGAAATATGTTTGCTATTTGGGCTTGTCGCAGTGAATCCTAATGAGCTATCAGACTCTGCAGGAAAGAAGCTTTCTCTTTTTCCTGTCAGGGTGATTTGCACTACTTTGCACAAGAAAATACAAAATGAAAGAACCCAGCAGCCAAAATGGCATTTTCTGGTCTTAGCAGATGCTAGGTTATTAAAGAGGATATTGCAGCCATCAAACCGATGTGTAGTGACAGATATTTATCATCAGCTTATGCTACTCCAAAGATTTTACTTAAATCCAGTGTAATACATGACAAGCCCATGAATGTGGCATTTTTTTTCTTTTTTTTTTTTATATCAAATTAAATTAGTTTTTGCTCCATCCATTCTGAAACTTGCAGAATGTCATCATACTGGCTCACACACAAAATTCTAGCAGTATCGCCCATGAATTTAGAAGCTCAAGCAACATCAGCAGAAAAAAGGACTGGAAGGACAAAAGAGAATACAGAAAGACAAGGGGGTGAGAAGAGGACGAACAGTAAGGAAAGTGCATTTCATCAGGCTCATTGGAAAAGATACATGTCACATAGCTAAAGGCAGCCCTGAGACCTGAAAGCATAGCTCATGACAAGTCAACCCCACACTTTCAAACAGAGAGGGAGAGAAGTCATAAATGCTGAGATCTGTCACCATAGCTCAGCTGGGCCACCCTGCTCAGTAACCTTGGCAACTCCCTGACCAATAACTGCTTGGCAGGAGGTCCTCTAAGAATAGTGACACTGACACAAACACACACACACACACACAGTCAGAGAGCCATGCTGCCTACAGATCCATTGTTGCCTTTGGTTTGAACGGATAAGCCATGTTAAGACCAGCCACTGTGAGTGGAGCTTTCCACCGACAAATGCCTGCACCCCTCACAGATCTGCACCTATAAAGATTATATCGGGAGGATACCGGATTAAGTTTAACTTTCATTCTTGTCCTTTGTTCAAACGGCATTGTTTGTTCACAGAGTACTGAACAGGAAGCCAATGACTACAGGTTATTTAACTAATAATCATAATATTAAAACATAATTTAGTCCCCTATCAATCAAGCTCAGTTGCAGGCAGGCATTCTTTACACTCTGATCAAGGGCATGGATCTGACATTACTGTTGGGCTTGTAACAATTTCTTAGAATCATTGTTTTTTTAGCCTGCAATGATGACACACCATATGACTTCAAGAAATAAAAAAAAAAAAAAGCAAGAAGTTGGCTTTACAAGTTTTGGGTTTTTTCTAATTCCTGAAAGTTCAAAGTCACAGACAGCCTAAGATATAAACACACATCCTAACTACTATTTGTTTTTTTTTGCCCCTTTGCAAGTTGCACTGTAACCACATGGCCTTTGTAGTCGACAACAGGCTTCTGGCACAATTTTGGAAGAATATTTTGCCACTCTGCTTTGAAGAATTGGAAGATTTGATTTAAATTGGTTTACAGTGAAAATTTAAACATGAGGACCAAATGTGCTGCCAAAAAGGGCCCAAAATTTTATAATTAATGAGCTACACAATGAACCCATATTAATTTCCTCTACAGTTTTGATGCAGGAAAACTGGGGTAAAACGTTTAACCCATTTGTGGTCTAGTTGTGTCGCAGAATCTCAGATAACTTTCTTGTTGTGCTTGTGGATCCTACAATACCCAGAAGCCAATTTAGGCATTCTTCAGCTATTGTCTAGTGGAACCATCTACCTAAAATATAGTAGTAGATATAATTTCCTTTACGATTAGTAACATTTAAATGGTTGCATTTTTTACATAAAGTTAGGGCTTACTAGGCTTAGTCTGCTTGGGAAAGTCAGATAACTACCTCTCTGAAACTTCCTGTGTATTCTTGATACTCTGCCGATACGAAGCCATCCAATTCAAAAATACACAAAATTAACTGTTAGATTTTTACATCAGTTATGAACACTATTCTGAGTAAATGAGTCTATTGAGGACTTATCTTAAAAAATAAATTACGTATGTATACCTTTAAGGGGTGAAAACAAAGAAAGGACTTTCAACAACAACTCTCTCAAGAGGTAAAATTAAGATTCCCACTGGCACTTCCTTTCTCAGTCTTTTCTCACATTTCTTTCACCTCAGTTAACTCCACCTAGGCCCTTGTGTACCTATTCTTTGTGCATCTATATCCATTCTTTTTTTCTCCTTGCACCTCTTTGTAGCCCTTCTTCACCTATTTACAGCGAAGCCTGCAATCTCCACACCCCTTTTAGCTGCTCGCTGCCCCCAAACTCTCTTTTCTACCACCCTCAAAATTCCAATTTTCCTCTTTCTACTCCCTGAGCACTCGTTCACTGCCCATATCAACTTCTACTCGCTTCTGCTTTGTCTCAATTGTCCTCTAGAGTGTCATGATCACCATATCCAGGGCTGAGGACTTAAACAACCTTTGGTAGATTTACCATGATCTCTATGTGGCAGAACAATTTACTAAACTTCATCAACATCATTAAAAGTCATTACATTAAACAGCTTTATGCTCAGTTTTTACAGCCATATGAAGAAGAGGTGAAATAATAAATCCAGCTTACTAGACAAGATGATACATAATATTGAACTCTCAATATTTTTGAAAAAATAAGAATATTATTTTTTGTGGGGTTTACACCAGATTTTCTGTTCAAATAATTTTTTTTCTGTCTTTCACCTTCTACGGATTTCCAATTCCAAAATAAAATTGTTACTGCTCACTCTTTGGATTCTCACAAACATACTTTCTCCAGCATCTTACATCATTAAAATAGTGGTGTGAAATTTCTGATCTTGAAATAGAGGTGGATTAAATAGGTGCATATCAAATGTGCAGACTCTCAATTACTATATTGAGGTTACATCATAGTAATTACAATTAACTGCTGATTTTTCTTGGCTCAGACATAGGAAATATATGCTTTGGGTGCCTTATTTTTATTTTAGCAAGACTGTGCCACAGATTCTTGTTACACAAGGATCAATTCGATTTAGCTTATTTATATAAATCCAACTGACAACACGTCAACTGAAGGCGCTTTACAAAAAGTAATCTTAATTCAGACATACATACATTTCAAGTAATCCTACTTATCAAACAGTATATTAAGTTCGGTTCACTATTAAAAATAGTTTAAACAAATTCTTTTATTCAAGAAACCGAGCAGATTGTGTCAAGGTTATTGACGTGCACCACTCCCGTCTCCTGGATAGGTATGTAGTGACAGTAGACAATTGCTTGTGTTGTGCCCATACACTCTTACAGACTCCTAGTAATAAGATTCTGTTTACATTTGTAATGGGTTATGGCAAATCTATGAATAAGTCGGCAAATTTCCATGTGTTTGACATCATTGGAAAGCTTAGAATTCACATTTTCAGAATCTGCAAGTAACTAAACCCTCCCGCCTCCCAAATAGACTTGTTCATGGTTGTGTCACATTTTTAAAAACAATTTATTTTGCTCTTGTGAGGTTTGGTTGTAGAGATGTAATCATTAACCATAATATTTTAATTGCATCTTCTCAAGCCATGATGCTGACAAAGAAAATGTTTTGGTCATGAATTGCTTTTCTAGCGGCTGCTATAAATAAAAGATTGAGTGTGCTTATAACCAAAACTCTGAAAGATATATTTTCTAAAGTGGAAGGAAGAAGAGGAGAAAAAAATCACAGAGATGAAAAATTACCTAAACCAACAATTCACTCAAGACTAAAATCCCACAGCAGTCATTAGAGACTCTTAAAACCTGATGAAGAGCAGCTGTCATGCACTACATTTACATCTACCAAGTCAAATGTGTGCATGAAAAAGAACCAAGGTACAGAATATATCAAGATTTTAGTGCTGTGTGTGCATGCAAAAGAAAAGATGAGTGGGCGTGTACACATCTATGAGTACCACAACATTATTGCATAAAAGCTCCTCAAATTGAAAGCATCACATTTAACTATATGCATCAGTTGAAATTATGCATGAAGAACACTACAAAAATCTACTTTTGTTTCCCTACAGCACTCAATGTTACATAAAGTATGATGCCTACTATAAAACCGCATTTAAAGGAGAAAAACAAAGTATCATATGATATGTTTCTCAATTATGCATGCAAAGGAACTGATATTTCATCTTGTCTCTGCTGTTCCGAAAAGTCAAATTTTCTATTTGTTAGTACATTTATTGTCAGAGTGTATGTGTTGGTTTAGGTTCGTGCCTTTAGGAGCATAAGTGATTGGAATATTTTTACACTTTTGGTAAAATGACAAGATTATACCTGAATTACAAATTTAAAGAAACAAGGATATGTTTCAGATTAAGATTAACTTAAAATGAGTTGAATATCATCTCAGTTTGCAAGAAAAAGCACAAGGAACTGGTCATTTTTGGAATAAAGTAGTAATTTTAATTCATAATCACAGGTATTTTTTAAAGGATTTAGTAAGGTAAAAAAGAAATAAACACAATGCCATTAAAGGTACTGAGTGAACTAACCTGGAAATTCCTTCATGTTGGCTTAATGAAGAGGTTTAATATAAGATAAATTGAATGTTATAAATTATCTAAGCTGATAACTTATAAAAAGGAGCACAGAGTTGTAATATCTAGCATAAATTCAAAGAAGGAACAGTTGAAAGAATTGGACTGTTGGCTTAATCACTGTAGGAATGCATCTCATAGTCTTTTAGTTTAAGTGATTAAATCTGGGCACAGCAAATATTATTCTGGTTGAAAAACCACTCACACTGGGAGACCTTCAGTTCTAACTCAGACTGGGAGATCTCTTGGGTGTCTTTTATCTTACAATCGAAACAAGGTGAAAACCAAAACAAAAATCTAGCAGGAAATTTACACCAAATAGTTTGATATTCTGTTAAAAGTATAAACCAATATTTATTGTTATGACTAATAATAAATTATACTTTTGACTGTCTTAAAACTATGTGAAAACCTAAACAAGCAAAATAAAGTTGAATTGTGAAAAGTAATTTCACATTTATTGAACAACAAACATTTTTATGGAAATAAAAATATGATTCCTTAGCATGGAATCAGAAGTTGTGGCTAACAGTGTGATCCACTGAGGATATTTTGAAAGAAGCAGCTAATTTGGGTTAAAAAGTCAGATTTAGACTTTATATTCACTACAAAGTTGGTTGTTTTGTTTAGAGACTAAAAGTGATGGGAACTAATTGTAATACATTTAATAAAAATGAACGAAAAAAAAACATTAATTAACCTACAAATCGCTGATTATAGCCTATTAAGGAAAACTAGGCAATTCTGTTTCCTGACCAATCGATTAATAATCAGTATTCTTTTGATATCATATATACCATAAAGTCTTAACGGCAATATCTTAATGACAATGGCTTTTTAATGAACACACTGACATGTGTGGACACATATCAGTGCGTCTTCAATTCTCCCAGCATCTCAGACACTGACCAGTTTTGGCATAATATAACTTTATTGCAGGGGACCAAAACCTAAAAGGGAGAAAATCTATAGTGTGCTTTGGAGACCAATGACAAAGAGGAGTAAGAGGTTTATTGCGAAAGAGAAAAAGCCTGAAAGAACAAGAGGCAGCTGAGAGAAGGGAGGCTGAGAAAGAAGGAAACCACGCTAAAAGGAAAAATATGTAATCTCACAGGAATCAAATACAGCATGGGGACTATATTGATGAAGACAAACACATCCAGATATAGCAAATTGTGACTGATGTCCGTTATTGTGTTGGTTAATAACAGGATGGCTTCCCAAAAAGCCTCCGGCTTGAAAAGAATTGCAGTCACTGTACAGTGCTTTTCAATTGTTTTTTTTTTTTTTTTAAGAACAAAACTAAATCCTAACAGATTAAAAGGCACCATTTTGGAAATCTGAACATTTTTTGTTTGTAACAGAAGACAGAAAATCCTTGTGTTTGCGAGTCATGTAAATTACAAGTTTCAACTTACGTATTACATTTACTGGAGCTCTGAACATACAATTCTAATAACAACAGTGTCCCTGACAGTAATGCTGTAGCGAAAAGGAAAGTAAAAAAAAAAAAAACTTGTGGTCCTGCAGTTAGGACATGAATTAGTGAACCACTAGAGTGCACTCTGCAGCCTTTAACAAAATGTGGATGCATAATAGGCTGCTAAAGATACAAAGGGTGGTGCTGAAAAGGAAAGTCTAAAGGAAAGCAGGAGAGAAAAGGGTGGAGTGAAAAATGGGGGTCAAGTGGAAGAAATAAGAGTTGTGTCAAAGAGTAGCACATGTAACAGACATCTGTAAAATATTCAGCTGTGAGGAAAATGACTGGCAGTGGAAAAAGGAATCAGAAATACTGTAATGAATAAAGCAAAGATCCTTTTTCCTGTACTCTGGTTTACCTTCTCTGGCTCTGCTATTACTAGAAGTCAAGCTTTATTTCCAACTCTTACTCATAGGACATAGTCTTATGAATAAGAGGGGGTTCTTTCCACCCCCTTTTGGGTGGGTGGAAAGAACCACCCACCCAAAAGTATTACTAGTATTAGCAAGCTAGTACCACAAAAAAGACAACAATTTCTCCAATAAAGAGTAGTTTTGATTCCAACAGAAAATTACTTGAATATGGCCATTTATGCTCAACTTGGATGCTTATAATAAATAATAATTTTAAAAAACAACATTTTTGTGTGTGTGTTTGATGCGTCACTCACAAATAAGCGCAATGAATGGGAAAACTGGCTGATTCTATTCTTTGGTTGGTGTACCTGTGCATCTCTAGCTAAAAGCCTGTTTTAGGTGTAGAAAGATGGAAAGCAGTAAAATGTGTTTACAGTGAGCCAGGATACACACAAAAAACATCTGGGGAGTCAGGCTATTGTGATTTGTGAAATATGCTGACATTATTTACAAAATCGCTTTCAATTGTACTTCAATGCAGAAAATTCTAAATTGCTGTAACCTTTTGAAAACATGAGAAAAAAAGTCACTTTGAAACTCAATTTTTTTTTTGTTTGCACATTTAAATGCAGATCAAACATGGCAAAATGAGCAGAACAACAGAAAACATCCAGACTTCAATATGACTTGGGTTCCCCACTGGATGTTATTGTTATATAGCTTGTCTTTAACTGCAAATACTAAATGATTTACAAAAGCAAGATGGTTTATTCTTCCCTGGAAATTGGTACAAAACAATACAAAGTTTCATTTTTGTTTAGTTTACCTGTGGGGAATCTGAGTCATAGGCTTCTTTTTTCACCGGACAGCCACTACAGTTGAAGACCAAAACAAACCACACTTTGACTTGTATACTGCATATACCTGAAAAGGTGTTTCAGGTAGAAAGACAAGTAATGTAGCATTTTAGCCAGTTCAGAAGAAGGTAAAGACACAGAACTCTTTCACAGCAGAACTTACCTACTACCTATTTACCCATTAGGTAGGTTCTGCTGTGAAAGAGATCATATTTAAGTTTTAAAAGTTCTTGACTTGTCAATATAGATTATTAATACACTAAAGCATACAAACCCAGAGGCTGTGTACCATACACCTGGTACCAGGAGTGTAACAACAGACGTCTCCAAAGTGCAAGCTGCCAAGTTGTAATACATAAATTAACTATAGAATCTGTACAACCCTTTTATATTTATGAGGCTACAGGGGCAGATTAATTGATCACTGCAAGTGTTTTCTAATAGATGTTGACGTCTGGCGCCTAAGATAATAAATGTAGTGAGCGTAAAAGAAGTGGAAAATTATCAAACAGGTGTATGCATTCAATAAACCTCACCATTTATAAGCAATATTTATGGAAAGCATATTGCTGTTGGATTCTTATGTGTGTTTTTGTTTTCTTTGGAGGGGGAGAAGTAGGGAAGTGGGAGAGAGGCACAAGATATATCCCCAACAGTGAAACCACCATGTTGCCCTTTAACCACTCCTCTCAACTCTCCCTGTGTTGTCTTAACACGTGGTCTAATATATTCCAAAGGGGGAGGAGATATTGAATGTTCAGGCTGATGTACATAAACAGTAAGCTCCAGCCATGTAAATAAGATGCAGCAGTCAGGTGTTTGTGCTGCTGGGTAATTACCAAGGGAATTAAGCATTGCAAATGCTATATGTGCATCCTTAACATCATTTACACGGATCTCTTCTCAGCCACAGCAATGACCCTACAGCAATACAGGCTTTTACAAGAGGGCAGAGGTTAATCTGTATATATTATAAGCATACCGCACACTACGGAATGCATATGAAATCCTCTGTATATTTAGCATACAGTAAGAGCAACAGTAAGCAATGCAAGACATCAAATGGCTAAATGTAGCCTAAAGTTACAGTTTACTTATTGTGATAAACAATAGTGTTAGGGCATAATGCTACCTTATGCTACGTACTTGCATAAGGTAGCATAAGAAAGGAATATATGTGGAAGTTTTGTATGAATGCATACACTTATTTAAAATATCTTTTTTTCTTTTTACATCCAATGTTTTTTCATATTACAACACAACATAAAAAACTATTTGCTGGTATTTTTTTGTATCTCAGTTTGTATTTTGAATCTATCTAAAAGAATCTATTCATTATTTTAAATGCAAAAAAAAAATTGTTCAGAAGAAATATTTAATATTCTAAAACCTGAAATAAATAACTATTGTAATGAACATTGACAGGTCTGAGGCTGCTCTTCAGGCTTTTTCCACAGTACAATCAAATTATGCATGTCTTCAAAAATTATGTGATCAAATGCCAGCAGATGATAGCCTGAATACGAATGCCTTGCACTGAGTAATACATAACTCCAGTAATGTTGCTTCCTCTTTGCACCTGTTCCCATTTATTGAAATTTATCAGCCTTTTGACTTCAATATTTATGTTAATAACAACTGCGATTTTACATATGTCAAAGGTCTTTCATTTGAAACTGAGAACAAATTTAAAAAGGTATATGCCTACCTTGCGAATGCCTTCCCTCGACTCCTCAACATTATTATCTGCTCCTCCAGTCCGATTAATCATCCGCCACATCTGGGAGTACATGGGATCTCTCTCAAAGGGGTTCATAGCCTTTGAGCGCACCTGATCATATACTGCAGAGTCCAGGACTGTCCCGTATGGCAGTTCAGTCTGCTTTGATAAGTCCTGCAGAGACCTAAAGGAAACCAAACAAAAAAGATCATTGAATCAGTCAGTCCATTTCTCTACTGCAAGCAGTGTGAGGCCAGTCCCTGTGGTTAGATCTCACACTAATGCAACATCCCACTGTAAGGATGAACCTTTTAAGGTTTAGACATGGCAGCCACAGAAGTTGTCAAAGCTGATGAATCTGGGCAAGCATGAACATCTAATTATAATTTTTGTTGCAACAACGTTTAAATTAAAGCATTACGGCCAACTAGAGAAAGATTAAATAAATCAAAAATATACTAAAGGGACAAGTGGTAAATAAACACAAACTTAACCACTTAATCTTCTCTCAATATATTCATTATTTGTATCATTAGCTTATCTGTGTTTGATGGATTTTTTTTCTATAGAAGGTGGGTCTTGTTCAAAAATTCCATGTTTAGCTGAGCCTCTTCCATGGATAAAGTCCTTAATATAGTATATACTGATATATATATCTATATTTAGTGCAGTCCCTTTATTTTCTTTTCCATATCAAATATTCCTGGCTCAGCACGTTTTGCTTCGACATTCCTCTTTCTTGAATGAAGTCCTTGATGGAGCCCTCTGTGAACTCCACTTACTTTTACTTTTTATTTTTTTATTTAAGTACTCCAGGCCCAGTGCTCTTATGTTTTTTTTTTTTCATACTTCCCTTGTTTTTTGTCCATAGACTGGTTCTGCTGGAGGCTCCTTACTGTTAAGACTCTGGTCGTCTTTAGCCAAATAAATCTTTACAAATCGCACTGAAATTGTCAGCTGAATTTACCAGCACTTTACAGTGAATCTTTCAAAGCATTTGACACACTGATGACACACAACTTCTCAGGACCAAGTCCAACACACTACTGTCAAAACTAATTGGAAAACTAGTGAAAGAGAGACAACTAACGCTACACACATAAAGACTGTATCCCTTTGGTAAAAGCCATCTAGAGAACTCTGGTTGTCAGTAAGTTTCTAAGGACGTCATGGAAGTCGTGCAGAATCCCCCAATCCAGACCCCACAAAACTGTTCGAACCTCTGCAGATTGTGGGACAAGACTGTGTCAGAGACTTTGTCAACATGAAACACACTGGGGTATATCAGCAGCCGGATCCATGCCAGATTTGACAGGGCCTTGACATTAGCAGGCCTCTCCTTGGCCTTTTTTGTCCTAATCTAAATTTCACATTTTATAAAGAAATACATTCATATAACAAGCTTCTACACAACTGGTCAGCTAGACAATTGACAACAGAGTATAATAAGAGACAAAGAGTGGCTCTTTAAGAAGTTGATTAGTCCCAAAATTAAATTCAGAAATATTTGTTCATTCCAAAAGGGAAATTAAATGTTGTTTTGACTGTAATTTCTGGAACGAGTCATTGTATATGACGATAGCTGTGGGCAGGAAGAATCTTCTGTGGTTTATATTAAAGCAGATCTTAAGATGCCTCTGTTATTTTGCAGTCTTGTATAAAGGATACTTGGGGTTTTCCATTAGGTTATTCATTTTACAAAGCATCCTTCTTTGCATAATTATCTCCAGAGTAGGCCCAAAAACAGAACCAGTGTTCTTTATCAAGCTGTTTTAAATAACTAGCTCTGATGCTGGTAACACAAGAAATTATGCCAGAAGAGATTGTCCTTTAAAAAACAGACAAAAGCTTTGTAGTCATTTTTCCACAAATGAAAGGGCGTGAAAAGTGGCAACGAAGCCATCTAAAAGAAGCTTTCACTTTGACTATTCAGGCCAAATATACAAGATTTAAAATCTTGCCCTGTGCCTGTGTCCAATAGAGAAATTGTATGCCTTCCAGTTCAAAGAGCAAGAATTTGACCTGCCGAGGAAGTTGATGTAATAGGCCAGGATAAGTTGTGAGCTATGATCAAAACAAATCTATCCTGAATTATTGAGAAGTAGAGCTTCACCGCACATTACATTTCCTCTAGACTCCTTCTAAAAAAGATTACAGTGACACTTGGTTGGTTGTGTGGTTTTATCAAAATGCAACTTTTAAATGTAGTCCTCAAAGCACTGGTTGTTATGCTTGACCTTGGGCACACTGGGGCCAAATGTACTCTCTTCTTCAAGGCATAAATTGATGTTCCTTGACATCAATTTTCTCTCTGGAGTCAGTGAGGCTCTCATCAAACCTAACCCCAGGCCCGAGATAGTGTACACCATCAGTCTACAAGAGAGAAAGCAACTCCTGTCGACGGTCAGTGGGATAGCGCGCAGCATCAGTCTAAAACTGAGAAGACAGCTCCTTTAAGAGGGTGACAGTAAATGCTCCTGGTTCTGTTGGGAAATGAAAGTACCCTATCACAACTACAAAACTGAAGAACCAAATTTAGCAGACGGAAAAAGCCAGGACTGATCACAGTAAACCAATGCCTACCCAACTACAACAAGTCTGACAGAGGAAAAAAAAAAGCTTCTTCCATCTAATGAGTTGGTTATGAGTAGTTTAAAAAAAAAAAAAAAAAAAAAAAAGCTTCTGGTAATGTATTCTCTGATGGAGAAGCTTCTTTTAACAGTATTAATTAACCAACACTTGCATCATAAAGACTTAATTTAACTTGCCAAAATCTTTGCTAAAAATGTTCATTTATGAAGGACATCCATTTAAAAAGAAAACATGGCAATTAGAGGAAAAAAATTCTCACTCTGAGAAGAATGTGTAATTAACAACCATGCCGCCTACCAAGTGAAACAAACTACCTGATCTGTGAGAAAATAGTTCAAAATGTGTTCTATCGTGTCTTCCACGAAGAAGTGGCAGTGGAAAAACTGGCTCAACATATTCACACAATTCAACGTACTAAAAAGAAAGTGAGCCAATGGAGGCCCAGATGGATTTCTAGAATTAGATTACATTCAGCCACAGGGAAAACCAGTAATGTGATATATAGTTCCTAGGAAATGTAGACCCTTCTTGTTCACATAAGACAAAAAATGAAACACAAACCATCTAGGGGAATAAAGATATTTTATAAAATTTTGAAAGTTTCAGTTTTTTTTTTATGTTTTGTACTGAAAAGCTGCAATACTATAGTGAGTAAAACATTGTAAAGTAGTTTTGCTCAATGAATGGACAGCTTGGATGTTTTCTTGACAACTGAGTTCCATTAAAGTTTCAGCAAACTTAAATAACTTTTTTTTTACTGCATTGTGTAGTAGTACTTTCTTCTTTAAACATATATACGAAAACTTTTTTGACTCTAGGCTGAGAACAGAAGAAACTAAAAAAAAAAATAATTTTTAACTTTGGCAACTCTAGATTAAATATACACCTATGAGCCACTTCACAAGGTAAAGCTTGCTATTACAGAAATAGAACAAATCTTTGCCTTCAAAGTAGTTTTAACTCTGTGACCAGGATCCAAATATTCCTCATATTCTTTCGTCGGTATTGGCATGGTACCATCATGTGGATGCAGCAGGTGTGTTCAGCTGCAAATCAATCTCTCAGTTTCCAGACACAGATTTGGTGTGTGTGGAGACCATTGGAGACAAATGAATGAAAAATAACTGATGAAAGACAAATTCTTATATTTCTTTCTGAATTGAAAATATACTAAGATATTAAGGGAGATATGTAAATGTTGCAACAATTATCTGATTGGGGTGACATTGTGCTAGATGACTGGATACATCAGTGGAATAATATAGATAGTAAAAGCCTTTTCACCATAAATGTAAAAGGCAAAAACTTCTGCATGAATAATTAATTTATTGATATCCCACACAAATGTGATAAAATGTGCAGTGGTGGGCTTCAGGTGGTAAATTGATCCCATGTCCACATGTCACTGATTAATTTAGGTACATGAGTACGTAGTAGTTGCAAGCAGACAATAATTATTTATACAAAATCCAATGACAAAAATTAAGCGAAACAAGTGTGTGGTAGCTATAAAAACAAAACAGAATCATGGATAATAATTGAAAATCAGAAACAATACAACATGTCAGTCTGTTTTGAACTATAAACGCCTTTCTCTCTTTTTTTTTTCCTCCTTCACACTTCTCCTTACCCATAAATTGCCACCTCTAGGGGAAAAACACAAGCTATTGTTAATTATAATGCAACAGTGCTTGGGTTGCCTTTCAAAGAGTTTGGCCGCTGAGAAATGTAATCGAGAACCATTACATGAACTAATTACTGTTTGTTTGTTAAAAGCGTGCTTACACACCACCCATGGATTTGAGATCCTCATATCTGGGAAACAAAACATGCCCACAAAAACTCTCAACATATCCAGCTTAATGAAGAACAAGTGTACAGTAAGCTTTGTCATTAATTCAGCTGTAATACAGTACACCCACAGAGCGGATTTAACATTGGGTACAAATTCGAGCAAAGATGATATGATTCCAAGCCTGTCTGCCAGCACAAATAAACGTTTGCATGAACACACACATACTGTGAAGTACTTTTTGTGTTTTTATGGTAGGGAAAACTTAAAGCTCCTCCTCGCTCATGCTGTCCTCAATGAGCTCCAATTCATCCCATAAAAAAAAAAGAAAAACCCTTTGAAGATTTTAATGAACTCTGCTGTGAACATGAATCTTTTATTACTGTCAATTAATCTTTGGCCCTAATAATCTCCAATTCCCACCAATCTCACTTGAGAATGTGTTGGCTCATGAGGAGAATCTTTGACCAGGATTCTTGGTTTGTGACTTGTTTTCGCGATGTAATGCTAAGCTTGCTCTTTACAGTTAGCTTGCAAAAAAACAGAGAGGGAGTGAAATAAGAAACATGCATTATGACTGACTATAAGCTTAGTCAAAAATAAAACATTTACAGTGGATTTTGCAGAAAAAAATGTCAATGATTTTGGTTGGCTTTTTTGTTTAGTTAGACTTATTACAGCAAGGCAAAGAGACAAAAAAAGATGATCCCTGAGTTTAAATGGAGAGTTGACTTCCTTCAATTGTGTACGCTGAGCATATAGTCGACTGTCTGAAAATTGTATCGCTAATAAAAAATTTATATATAAACAAATGCTTCAATAAATGCAGTGTATTAAGGGAGAAATATGCAAAATCCACTTTTTTAGCCCTTAAATACATTTTATTACATTTTAATTTTATTATAAAGGTGACGTTTCAGTAGACGTTTGTCAGATGGTATTAGTTAGGAGGATAACTAATAGACATGCATTCCACAAATCTGATCTGCGTGGAAGTCTGGCAAAAAGAAAGCCCTAAATGAACACTATGTCATGGCATATTGTTGTTATCACCATGTTTCAGTGTGGAGATGTTGTTTTCAACAGGGACAAGGAAGCTGATGAGCGATTATGGAAATAACACAAAATACAGAGCATTATGTGAGCCTGAAGAAGACTTTAGACTTCAACCTCTAGTAGATTATTGATCTGAAACTAAGAGCCAGAGCTAGCATGTGATAATTTAGATCAAAACATATTTATGTGTTCGAATGGTCCAGTCAAAGTGTAGACCAAGTATATATGTATCTCAATATTCAAAATTGGTTTAGAATTACTCCAAAAGATTTTCAGAGTTTGTTGTGAAATATGCTCCTCTAAAATATTGACTTATTAGGAATGAAAAGAAATGTATGCCACACTTGACAGATTTTTATTTATAAAAGATTTTAAAAGCTGAGTCTATTTTTTTCTTCCATTTCACATTTATATCCTACTTTGTCTATACAATGACAACAAAATATATCAACGTTTGCTGTTATAAATTAACAAAAGGTGGAAAAGCTCAAGGGGTAGGAAGAGTTTTGCACACCACCATAAAAAAAAAAAAATAGAAGAAAATATAAATACTTAAAAATGTAAAAGCTTTCTTCACTCAAATCTCTGAATTTTCACTACAAAATGCCATGCTTGTTTCTAGATTTATAATGTGTGTGTAGTCTTGTGGAAGTCAATGCATATAAGAATTATGTGTTTAATTGTCTTTGTTTAATGTGAATTTAATTCCTGTGTGTGTGGGGGTGCACGTGCATAGACTAGTGTTTCTGTCCTGTGTGTATCCTAGCTCATTTTGCAAGCAATTATATTTCCCTAAGCAGCTCAATGAGCAAGTAAATGGAGTGAACAGCCGCTGAATGTATCTTATGACAAATAGTCAGTACATGTGTGTATGCGTGTCATTGCAGAGTGAAAGAGGAGCAAAGAGAAGACAGAAAAATCTTTCACTCATGTTAACCAGACTTTTTTAGGGAACAATCCCTGAACAGTCTGACCTCGCTACTTTAACTACACTAGGCGTCTGTCTAAGAGGCAAAAAATAAATAAATAAAAATTGCTATACTTTGCTCTTGTCAGACACATCCCAGGGAAAAAAAAGGAAAAACACCTCTCACAAGAAAAAAGATTTTCCATCAAACTTTTAGTTAACATTCAGGGAGGAACTATTTTACCTTTAACTTTGATATGCTTCAGGTCTTACCACTGAACATGGTGGAACATATCAAAAGAGTTGGAACTGGCAAGATCTTTTTGACAGATGTCCAAGAAATGCCTCCTTTTGCCGTGAGGGAGGAGGCGGCTTCATCATTTCTCTTTTAGGTTCGAAAAAATTACAGTCCAAAGATTTAAGCAATTTTATTGAGACAGGGTGTCCAAAATTTTAACAGTAATATGTCTGAAGAACCAATGTCAGTAAATACATTTTATTACCATGATATGTTTCTACTTTTCTGAGGGGATAGACACTATTTTTATTGGAAGGGATATTCCTTGATATACATTATCACTAGATTAAGAGAAATATGGTGTAAAGTCCAGAAGCCATATTTTATAAATAAACTGACATGATTTTACTAATAAACATCTGATTGCATAACTCATTCCATGTACAGCTGGTGCAATTGGCACTAGATGCTGTTTGTACTTAAAGCTGTTAATATTTGTAACTAACCTTTCCTATATTTGAATTGGAAACATGAATAAGTGCAATCGTAACGCCTTAACTCATAACGCCTTACTTGGCTACAATCAAAACTATATCTTCTGATTTTATGTCATGGCTAGTTTTGCTTATAGTCATTATGAAGCAATATAATTGATATTTGTTTTTTTCTTTGGTATTTGCTTCCAAACTGTCTTGGCAGCAATTTAATCAATCTTTGTAAGTACCTGAAAAGCTTAAAATTAAAAGTATTTCATATATATGTCTACTGCAATTTCAGAACACAGACAGTCATGAACATCCTATCTGAGCCCTAACAGAAACAGTCTGCTCCCAAATTTTACAGCCTCCAGAGATTTTCTTACTGTCAGGTCATCATGGCTCAAATATTTCCACTCTCGTGCATCTCTCTCACCTTCATCTGTTCCTACTTGTTCACTTCATTTCCTCATTAAGATGCCTTTTTGTCTCACTTTCTGTGCATTGCTCACTTGTGCCTTCGCTTTGCTACTCTCCTCTGCCACCTTTCACGGTTTTCCTAAAGGATTCACACCGAAATTGAGGGAAAACATCCAAGCGTGAAATAGTCCAGAGAGGGTTCTTGACGCTGACTTGTTATTTCATTTTCAGGATGAAACAAGGGCATTAATACTTAAAAAGCCTGCCTGCCTGCCTGCCTTGATGGAAAACACTAAGGAGAGCCATGTCTACATCTTTTCCTGGATTTCTCTTCTGTTTGTGTATTTGCTTGTTTATTCTATTCCTAACAATCTAATTTGCTAGCTTTCTTATACAAATGCAATTGGACTTATTTTTGCCTGTGTGATGTGTTATTGAATTGTTCATGGTTAAAGAAAATTAGAGACCAAAGAAAACAAAAATATGCCAAGCGCAAGAAGAAAGAGAAACAAAAAGTGATTGTGGTTTGATGTAGAGAAATATTTTTGTTTACTCCAAAGCCGAGCACAATTAACTGTGGCACTGCCAGGCATAGCGGATGCTTAGACATGCTTATTAGCCCAATGAGAGATGAGTACTTCCTGCTTCTCTCCTCGTGGCAGAGAAGCAGGAAGACGTATTATCACAAGGATAGACAAACATGGGGCATAGACCCCCAGGAAAATGATGTGTGGAAAAAAGTAAAAGAATAGAGATTTGCCAACGTCTTTGACATCTTTACCCTGGACACCATTTGTTCCAACTGCTGCCATCAGGCTACAGATACAGGAGCATTAAAGCAAGGACAAATAGACTGAAGAACAATTTATACCCGGTAACTATAAGGGCATTAAATACCCTCTAGTACTGTTTATCACCCAATTTTGTTATAATCGATGTAATTTTATTGCATGGTTTCTATAATGACGATAAAGATTATTATTATTATTATTAAATTACAACTAATTCCATGCTTCTTATCTTATTACTCTCTCCTCATCAGTGGTATGTACACTCTCATCTTTTGCAAAGGAGAGGACACCACTTCACAATGTGATAAATAAATGATTGACACAAGAGTAAGAAGGTGGTTGTGTATTTGTGTGCGTGTGTTCATGCAGAGAGAAGCAAAAAGGGCTCTAAAATTTCAAAGTAGACAGCTGAACTTACTTTTTAAAACACAATGAAATCTATGCAATCCTTTATAAATGAGACTCAGTAAGATGCTTCTGAAATTGTCTGTGGTTTAGGGGACACCTTAACCCAAGGAATGTGATGGTTATAGTCCAGAGTGAGCGTGTATATGGTCACTCCTGGCGCTGTGACACCAGAGCAGTCCATATTTTATTAATCTGCTCCAAATGTATTTAGCAAAAACAGATAAATGCTGCTAACGTAAGGAAGTTTGAGTTTGTTTCTTTTTTTTAGCAGCTTTTCTCACCAGGTCATAATTTGTTGGTACTTACTGTATAGAGTTCTCTATTCGTGAGATGGTGAGGAAAGCTGCTAGATTGGCAGTGTAGGAAGAGATAACAATGAGAGCAAACATCCACCAAAATCCCATCATCATCCTGGTTGCAAGGGTGGTGTATGGGACTTCTCCACCTAGAAAAAAAAAAAAAAGAGAAAGAAGGTAACAGTTTAAAAAATGTGTGAAAAAAAGAGAACGTGTTAAATTACAAACATACAAACACGACTTTATTTAAGAAGAAAGATGTGCTCAAACAGTGCATTACATCTTGACAGATTATGTCTGGATTAACAAAATGTGATCTGATGTTTTGGATTGAAACTGATCTCCATTGCGTGGAATATAGACCACTACACACTGAATCAGAAAATCATATGCCTTAGATGTTACACCTCAAATTTTACACAAGACATATAAATACATAAATAATTAAACTGCCTTCCTTTAACACCCAGTTTTGATCAGGGGACATTTTTATACAAGATAAAAGCTTAACAGGAAGTCAGCCCAAAAATGTGCTAAAGTATGAGCCTGTGAGCCTTTAGTCCCATTCAATAGATGACTGTTAATATCAGCAATTCTTGACCTACCAAAACTCCAACACATATTTGACACCTACACAATTCCATATTCCTTTTATCCTGCCACTTTCCCATCTATGGTGCTTTTGGTGCTTTTGCCACTTTACTCCAAGGTTTTTCTTTTGCCAGGTTAAAACATTTCATTCGATTTGAATTTGTTATCTCTCCACACTCTGGGTTTTATACTGTACATTGGATGTTGACATCGGGTTTTACAGCTAGCCTGAAGGCACTATAATGTATGGGCATTGTATTTCATGCAGCTCACATAATCCTGCACGGCTGATGTAGCATCCTATGATATGTTGCACTTATTTTACTTAATTAAAAATGCATTTTAAATTCATGAAGCATCTATACTCTTTTTTTTTAAATATTAAAAATTGTTATGATTAGCTAGCTAGAAAATATCAGTTGTACTCTTCAAAAAATATATTTTTAAAACAATGTTCATGGGAAATCCTGAAGATCTGAATTTCACCTTTTTCCTTATAAATCTATGTATTGGGTACAAATATGTATATGTACTGTAGAATTGTTTATTATGTCAAGAATTAACTATGATGTTAATTGTTGGTAAACATGCATCTAGTATACAGAAATAAAGAAATCCATAAATAGAAACCATCTTAACAGCAGGAAATAAACATGTCTTAACTTAAAGTTGACTTACAACATTCCCTCTCTTTAAAAAGAACATGAAACCAGAAGATAAATCAAGTTTATTTGGTTGTAGTGATGATCACCAAGAGTTTATGGAGAGAACAGGGTCAGGATAATATCCCTCTTGCTAGGGGTTGATTATGTTAGCAGCTAAACAAATGCCAAGTTAGAGTTTCAGGATTTCTTTCTCACAGTGAAGCTTCTCATTTACACTTGAAAGTACAGAGTTTCTGTTTTGTCAAGACATCGTAAAAATTTGCTTTGGTTAAAAATTTGAAAAAAAGAGAAAGATTTGTATTTATGTTTCTGGATTCTAGCGCAGGCTAGCCGTGTCTTTGTGAACGCAACTTGGCAGCATCAAAAGAGCCCTGCTTAGTCTGCTCGATATAGCTTTCCATTCTTATTTATGGTTTTCCTCCTCTACTCCTTCTTCCTCGAGATGAAGAATCAATCTGAATCTTTTGCTCAGAAGGCTTACCAAGGATGTTGCAGTTCTCAACTCATACTTCATACCAGTCATTCCTGTAAGTTTGAAGTAGAACATTTACAAAGATGTTTATGTGTTTCGTTTCAACATGTTATATGCCTGGTGGTCACATTGTAGTAAAGTCTATCTGTTAAAAGTTCTATCACATTGTGTGCTGTTTCTTAGTCTAGTGATTGAACTAAAGATAGATGGCTTGTACCTAACTTCAACTGGTACCAGCTGGATCATTTGCTGTGAAATGATATAAGGAATGTCAAATACAAATATTACCTCTAATGTTTTGGTTTTGTCTATGGTTTAAGCATTCTAAATATGTGAGCTGTGAAGCAACTTCACCCCAAAAACTGAATGCATCTACATGCTCCTACATGTAAGTAGAGTTTTCTTTAGTAGACCAGTCCCTGAAACTTGTAGCATTTTTCCTGTTCAAGTTCAGAGTATTAAACAGGATGGTGGTAGTTTTGTTTGTTGTATTTAACCTAAAGTAATTTTCATAAATTTTATATATATATTTTTGATTTTTCTTTTGGTATTCCAGGAATGCACTGTGAGTGGAGTAAAAAGAGTAAAACAGTAAAGCCCCAAATTATTCACATACATAAAATATTTAGATTTAAACTTAATTTTGATTAAATCAAATGTTTTTTAACAGGAAAGAAGACAGGCAACTCTCAAAAGGCAAGAACATCGTGAAAGCTGTATCTAGTTAAACATATTCTCATTTTGTCTACATTTATTTAAAAAATAGCATATTTACAAATACTTATACCTTTCTTAGTAATGAGAGGACAAATATATACCATCAAACTTTTCTTGTATTTGCTGACTGGTTTTTGTGTTTCCAGGGATATTTGATAACTAATCTAGAAGTTTCCAGGTTAGAAGGTCACCTAGTCATTTTCCAAATATTTGACTCCCTCTACTGATTGTTTACAGGATTCAAGCTGAGACTGGACTCATTTACTTCCAGTCAGGAAAAAACAAAAATCATGTTTGTAAAATTCAAAGAATCTTTAAAGCTGAATCTGTCAGGGGTATGAATAACTTTGGAGTTAAGAGTACGTCTGTCAAACTTTAAGACAGATGTCTTCAGCTTCGGGCATTGAGGGCGGGTGGCTTGTGACTTTTAAATGTCTTTGCTTCTACACACCTGAAATAATCAAGTCAATATCAGGACTCTGAAGAGATGACTGCATATTGAGGAGGTCATTCAATCATTTGATTCAGGTGTGTTGGACCAGTACACTGTCCGGTTAAGACTGGAATTGAAGGCCCTACTTATGGTGTTTCTCGGATCCACTTGGAAAATCCTTATTGGTGGCTAACTTTCATTCACATTTAAATGAAAGAAATCGATCTGTCAGTTACCTATGCGATGTAATTGGTAGATTGACAACTGCTTTTTTCATTCATAGTGATTGACATTGCATGCCCCCCAAAAAAAAAACTCTTTCCCCCTTTTAGTGACTTGTAACATTGCCACTTCTGTTGCAGCTGCTTTTCTCATTTACTTGCTGTGTAATTAGTCTGAATCTAGTTCTCTGATTTTCAGACTAATAGTTAATGTTATTTTTTTCCCTGTATCCTATTCCCTTTACTTTGTCTTTACTTTTGCAATATTTTAAAATTAATACATATTAAATCTGACAGGTGGCCTTATAATACTGAAGCATCTGTTTGTAGCCATTGAGTCATTCTGATTCCTCATAGTCATAATGACTAAGAGGACTCTGAGTCATTCTGAACTTCTCTGAAAAAAAGTCGTCAGAGAAACTCTTAATTTTTAGACTTATGTTTCTGTGCTTGTTTCTGTCAAATCTCACAACTGACATGTTTTTGGATTTTATTTGTTTTATATTTGTCTATAATCCAATAAATGCTGTGGTATATGAGGGCAACTAATGATTCCAAATTATTCTTTAGAATGCCTTACCCCAGCAAATGTACAGTAACTAACCTACAGTCCTATCCATCAAATATCACATTGCACTTGAGAGAACCAAAGTTTAAAATGTTATAAAGTCTTATCAAGTTATAAATGCGCTCACATTTGTCTACTACGAGGCTGTTGTACATCTGTCCAAAAGAAGCACCAAGAGTCTTTCTCTACCCTTAATGCTGAGTCAGACTTAATTTAGAGGCCAAAATGCTGAGACTAAATTACACTTCATCCTTATACGATGCAGTCAATACAATGAGACAACGGAAAGGCAAAACATATCAAAGCAGGTAAAGTATTTGACTTTTTCAATGCTGAAATATTTTTTGTATTGAACTGTATTAAATCATCTCATTTTAAGGCCAAAGTGAATCTGGTTTTTACATTCTCTGAATAGGAACAAACATTTAAGGCATTTTTTCAAGGATCTTTTGAACAAAATACGTCTTCGAATTAATACAGTCCATCAAATGTTGCCTCCAAAAATCTTAAATATGCTATTAATTACGCTTTATAAATTAATCTCACTTTTTAAATCAGCTATCACAACTTACATTCTGGCCTGAACAACTACAATAACGAATAAAAACATAATTCACTGGTGCCCACTTGACAATCCATATTTTTTTATTTTGCAGCAATCCAGTGAACCATCAATGCATAGTGACGTTGCTGCGGGTAGCAAGATGTATCATGCTGCTTAACATAGCTGTTAAGTTGTGACTCGAAAGTTGTGCCACAAATAAAAAATGTATTTTGCATCAGCTAAAGAAAAACTGCTCTTGTTTTTCTAAGTCTTAACATTTCCACATAAATCAAGTAAAGATGCTTAGTCCCACAAGATGTTTGATAAACCTATTTGATTTTCTTTCTATTTTGCATGTATACTGGCTTCTTTACTTCTAATTGCATGATGTCACAGTTACCCAACTACATCAGTCAACTTATTTTATATAAAAATGCGGAGGGTTACTCGACAGATCATGCCCCAGAGACCTTCGGATGTCGAAACTAATCTCATGAAACGGTGTGAGCTAGATCTTTAGACGATCCGACTGACTCCTTACAAATCCTTTCCAACGTCTGAGATTAGAGTAGGCTTGCATTTTTTGCTCAAAACTCTGAAAACTCTTTACCACTGAATGCAAGGTCTCTTCAAAGTTACAGCATCAGACCTGAGTCATTGCTGGATGCAAAAGATCTCCAGTGGCTCATTATAGATGTTTAAGGGAGGAAAGCATGGCTGGAAAATGTGCTAGTGTCGACTTAAAGTAAGATCCCCTGCATCTTCACCGCCTAGTGATGCAAGACCTTTTCAACAACAATTTGGCAATGTTTTTTCAGAGCTCTGAAAAATGTCCATTTGAATGACTATTTGATTGAATAGTTCAGCAGGACGTTCACAATTACAAAGACTACAATGAAAAGTTGCAAGGTTGGAGTCTTGGAGCAGTTTAACAGTGTTCAGTCTTTACTTTTTTTGCTCCATTGTCCTTTTAACCTCTGTGTTTCAGTCTGTGAATTGGATGAACTTGCCAGACGCACAAACAGTATTTGGAGGTCAGAAAACTGCTTGCCCTTAAAGGTTAAGGAATGGAGACAGACACACTGTAAAATAAAGTTATTTGATTCTGCAATTTTGAAACAGAAGCACTGATTCTTTGTATCTTTATGACATGTTTCAAGTTGCAAACACTTTCATATACTAAACTTTGCTAATCATCCATCTTGTAGACAATGAAGGCCGTTTTTTTATGCCGCAGGAGTCTGTGCAGATGTCTTCGCAAAGCTTTGGTCCTTATAAGAAAAATAATTGTGTTTATAGTCGATCAAACTCTGAATCAAAGGAAGGAGGCTGTTCAAAGCAACATCTGATTAAATAAGGTTCTTCTCCCATATCAAAGCATGGCAATGACTCATCAAGAATCAAAACCACAATACTTCAATGTTTTGCTGTTTTTACTTAGATTAGAAGGTCGAGGATGAAAGAAGTCAAAGAAAAATATGCCTTAGACAAACAAGAACCATGTAAGGTAGTGCAGGGTTTCCCCCCAGTGTATTATAGGCCTGGTGGCCAGCCATGCTTTGCTTGCCCCGCCGCCAGGCTAAGCTTTTCTTGTTTATGTTTTAGAAGAAGAAAAAAACATTTTTTTTTTTGTACGCCGTATTGTAAGCGTCTCTGTTGCTCTGAGCGTTTCACTGGCGAAGCAGTTTTATTCCTAAATTCCTAAAAGACATGTTTATAGAAGATAGGTTTATAGTTTATGCATTTAAAGCCAGACTAATCACACTGCTTTATCTGCGCCGATGAAGTTTATGTCTATGTTCCCGGTTGGTCGAAGCGTTAGTGGTTAACGAACCAGCACTAATCACTCATCATGCAGGTTCAGCCTGGTGAAGAGCTTTCGCGCTCGCCGCCTCGCAGTCATGCATCATGCTGGTTTTCTATTATTTTATTATTAGTAGTAGTAGTATTTTTACGTTAAACGATGCATCAAACCATATCGATTGCTTTGTCCACTTAGTCAGCCAGAGTTAATGTGGCTGCGGTTAGATTTGATGCTTGGCGTTCCTTTTTTTTTTTTTTTATTTAGTTGCAGTTTGTGTACATGCTCCCCCCCTCCATCCCTGTTACACCCACTCACTCTTCCTGTGCAGAGATCTGAGAAACTCGTCCCATTAACTGGACCAACTGAAATAGTTTCTGTGTCCCCTTATTAAAACCTCAACAGACACGAAACGGAAGAGCTACTAAAGCCACATTAGCAGCATTAAATTAAATCTCCCATTTTTTGTGCATCTCTGCGCAGTACAGCGGATTTAACTCATGCAGGGCCGGTCCAAGGCTGTATGAGGCCTGGAGCAGAATTTGACTTAGGGGCCCTTTTTGCTGCTAAAAAGTGCTCGATGACTCTATTTAACAAGCACTTAATAATAATCTATGAATCATTAACTGCTGAACTTAAAAGATTAACTAATGTGTCTAAATCTAACATACAACTCAAAAAAAAAAACACAAAACAAAAAAAAAAATAGCTTTCAATTCAGTAACCAGCAGCCTTCTATGATAACAAAATTTCTCTCTTTTTTTGTTGAGAAATCTTCCGATGCACCAATAACACTTCAGCCTTACAGCTAGAAAATAATATTTTTAAAAAGCAATGTACCAGTGCCAATTAGCAGAAAACCTGGCATGCAGCAATTCAATTAGCTGAAGCATGGTTCATTTCCCAGGTCCTGCATGAAGACGTTGCAGAAATTTTTTTGACCTTGTATGGAAATCACCTCTCTGCTGTAGTTGTTAATTTTTCAAGTCATACTATACTATACTAGCAGAAAAGGAATGGGTGAAAATAATCATTTTTGGTTGCACATAGATGCTGGAGGCACACCAGAGAAGGTCCAGTGGAGTAGAGTACAAAGGCATGCCACACTTTTTTTTAATATACTTTATTTTTGTCATTTTAGCAGTTTTAGAAATACACATACATACATTGAACAGTTAGACCCCTCTCTAACAAAAATTACAGAGCATCTAGTTTGACAAGAGCAGTTAAGTAATAATCAACAAAAAACAGGTAATTGCATCAATTATACAATTGGAATGTTCCATTTCTTCCAGTATTTATTGTATTTATAAGTGGCAAGTCTTAATGAAAAACTCAATACCTCCATTGCGTGAATTTCCTCAATTATGTCCTTCCAGTCCAAACATGATGGTGGTTCCACTTCAAGCCACCTGCGAGTAATAGCTTTCTTTGCACCTGCTAATAATATTAATAGGAGACATCTATCAGACTTCTTTAGTCCCTGGGGTAAATAACCCCAGAGACAGTAAAATCACAGTGTGAAGTTAAGTCCATTTTAGTATTGATTTCTTTTATCACCTCTGACCAATAGTGTGCGATCTTAATACATTCCCAAAAGACATGAAAATATCCTGCAGACACATTCCCACAATTCCTCCAACATTTTGCCTTTTCAGTGTCGTTACAATGTTCACTTTTAATATTAGGTGTAACCAAAAAACGTACCATGCATTTCCAGGAAAATTCCTTCCACAGGCCAGAACTTGACGTTTGAATTACAGAATTGCATACATTTAACCAAACATCATCAGTTATTGTTATTTTGGCTTATTTTTCCCATTTAACCTTAATATATGTTGTATAACATTTTCTCCCCGTTTGTAGACATGAGTATAGTTTGGATATTGTTTTTTTGGGAGGTCTTCCGTTGCGCTAATCTAATGGGATTTTAAGTATACCTGTCTTATCCTCCTCCAAAAATTTAATGCTTTTATTGTAATGGTGTCTTAGCTGGAGGTATCTAAAAAAACCACTTTTGTCCAGGTTATAGTTATCTTGAAGTTGTTTAAAACTTTTTAATTCATTATTGTTTGTAATCTTCCAGTAACTTGTTATACCTGTTTGTGACCACTGTGTAAATCTCTTATCCATTCTTGCAGGGAGAAAATCTCTATCATAAGCAGGCCGAGCACTTCTTTAAATTTTTACTTGCTTTAATATTTTATGCCATATGTCCAACGGTACTTTTATCCATAAGGGTGTTGGGTCAGAATCTATATGTTTGTTAATAAGACAATGATCTCCAAGCCAGGATTGTAGAGGTACATCACTGTGAGACAGTTCTATGTCTTTCCATTTAGCTTCACATGTTGGGTCACACCAACAAAGTAACACTCTCACCTGCGCTGCTCTGTAATAGTCCTCTAGGTGTGGTAAAGCCCATCCACCCCTTTCTTTTGACAGTTGTAGTGTCTGGAATTTTACTCTTGGTTTTTGTTTAGCCCAGATAATATTTGAGATTATTCTATCCCAATCGTGGAATTGTTTGTCAGGTACCTTTATAGGCAGAGCCTGAAAATGATAAAGAAGCCTTGGTAAAAGGTTCATCTTTAAATGTTTATTTTAATCTTTATTGTGCCAGTTGAACCTGGACATTTTCTGAATTCTTAGTGACAGTTGATGGTTAAATGAGAAAACTTGTGTTTTCTGCAGATTTAATTTATACCCTGAGTAAGTGTCAAATGTCTTGAGTAAAGACATAAGATTAGGTAGGCTGACTTCGGGGTTAGTTATCATTACGAGCACATCATCAGCATAGAGGCATATCTTGTGCATTGTGCCTTTAATGGTTACACCCATAATGTTCTTGTGTTCTCTGATGGCCTGCGATAAGGCTCAATAAAAAGCGCAAACAATGTGGGCCCGAAGGGGAAGCCTTGGCGACAGCTCCTTCCAAATTGCATTTTATCTGATAAATCCCCATAGATCTTAATCCTGGCAGAGGGTGACTCATATAGAGACCGAAAGCAACCTATAATTTGATTGTTAAAACCCAATCTTTCCAAAGCTAAATAAAGATAGTTCCAACACACTGAGTCAAACGCCTTATCTGCATCTAAACTGACAGCTATCGATTCTGTGTTTTTCCATTCGATCTATGAGGTGAAGAGCCCGTCTCATGTTGTCATGGGTTTGCCTGTTGTGAACAAAACCGGTCTGATCTGTGTCTGTAATTTCTGGGATTATAAATTCCAGCCTTTTTGCCAGTATTGTTGCAAATATCCTGTAATCAATGTTCAAGACTGATATTGGTCTATATGAACCACATTCTGTTTTATCTTTACCCGGCTTAGGAATCACTGAGCTCATCGTTCTTCTCCAAGATGGTGGTGTTTCCCCTCCAGAAAGTACATGATTAAAGCAATCCTTAAGCTTTAATCATGGATAATTTTTGGAAGAGTCTATACCACTCTGCCGGGAAGCCGTCCTCACCTGCCATCTTATTCCCTTTCAATTTTGAAAGTGCTTTATTAATCTGCTCCTCAGTTATTTGTTGTGTTAGCCTATTATTTTGATCTGTTCCTATCGATGGTAAATCCAGTGAGGCAAAAAAATGCCTTCACTGAGGACAGGTCTACTGCGTGAGGCTGTGTGTATAATTGAGTGTAATATAATTCACAGTTTTTAATGTCTCTTAGAGAATGGTATGTCTTTTTATCTGTTGGATTTTTAATTTTTTGTATAAATCTATCAGTTTGTTATTTACGTATACCCCAGGCAAGAAATTTCTTTGATTTGGGTCCGTCTTCATAATAATTCTGTTTAATAAATTTAGCTTTTTTCTCTATCTGGTCTTCATACAAGCAGTTTAGAGCTTGTCTTGTTTCTTCTATTTGTAGTAGGGTGTGGTCATTGTTATTTTCCATGTGCTGTATTTCCAGAGATTTAAATTTTATAGTAAGATCTTTTAAACATTTCTCTTTTTCTTTTTTCTTATGGGAGGACCACATAATTAAGAACTGTCTTTGCTGCATCCCATAAAATACAGGGAGAAATATCCTCTGAGTTGTTGTGGTCCATATAGTCTTTGAATTCTTTTTCGACAAAGCTGTCAAAATTAGCGTCATTTAATAAACTATTGTTAATCCTCAACAGGGTTTCATTGTGATCATTATCCAGGTGGAATGTCATATACACCCCCGCATGATCAGATATGTCTCTCACCCCTATGTCACAGTTTATTATTTTATGTTTATCAACATTTTGTATAAAGAAGTAATCTAATCTTGAATGCATCTGACGAGAGTAAGAAAAAAAGGTGTATTTTTTATCTTGAGGGTGTAAGTTCCTCCACACATCCACCTACCCTAATTCTTTAAGCATTCTTTTAATGTATATTGCTTCTGTCTGAACCTTTGTAATTTTGCTGGATGAGTCCAGAAAAGGATTTAAGTGAACGTTCCAGTCTCCCACGCATATCAATATCCCAGATACTTCTGTTGTAATCGGGTCAAAAATTTTCCTAATAAGCTGTTTATTATTGATATTGTGGTCTATACACATTCAGTAAGGTGACTTCTTTATGACCTATGTATCCTTTGACCAGTATATGCTGTCCTTCTATGTCTTTAATTTGTGAGGAGAACTGAAAATTAAGCCTATTAGATAATAAAATCGCTACTCCTCTAGAGCTGCTTTTTGTATATGAAGTACACATTTTTAAACCCCATTTTGCATAATTTTTCATGTTCAGCAGTAGAAAGATGTGTTTCTTGCCAAAATATTATACCTTGCTTTTCTTGTTTCATCTTTGCAAGAGCTTTGCCTCTTTTAATAGGATTATGTAAGCCGTTATCATTAAAAGTAATTACCTTATATTGTTGTTTCACTTCTGTCATTAATATACAAACAAGGAATACCTATTATTTTCCAGATGCTCTGGTGAACAAGGAGGAGTCTGCAAAACAACACATAACAACGTGACTTCCAAGAGTGAAGTACCATTCCACCTTCAGAGTAGTGAGGAGAGTCCCTAGAATCCCAGGGGCTCCACACGGTGCTGCCCCTCGTCTCTCCACACGGTGCTGCCCCTCGTCTCTCGTCCATCATGGCAGCGCCCTTGGAGAAAGCATGCCTGTTCCCAGATCTCCAGTCGTCCGTAATACTTGTACTTTACAGAGGAATTCACCAGAAAGTTACGGGATGTTGTTGTTGCGCCTGAACGTCCTAAGGTTTTCCTGGATGTGTTTCACTCGTGTTTCCCGGATCCAGCGCTGGGTCCCGCTTGCTCCTTCCCGGGAGAAGGCTCTCGGTTTGGGTTGGGAGGCGTCCTCCACTGGTTTGTCCGCCGCTTCAAACATGTTTCTCTTCCTCATATCATCAGACGCGTCTTGTGCACTGTTGTAAACCACAGGGCCGTTCTCATAAAACACAAGTCTGGATGGGTACATGGTCTGGAAGCGAAGTCCCTTCTCTTTTCAGATCTTCCTGATGGGACTGTATGCTTTACGTTTAGCGAGGATATCACTGGGGAAATCTTGATCGAAGAACATCCGTTTTCCTCTCAGCTGTATCACTTTCTTACCCCTAGCAGAATGAAGCACAAGTTCCTTCGCAGTATATTCCAGAAAATGTATTACGATGGATCTGGGGTTGGAGCCGGACAGCGGTTTGGGCCCCGAGTGACTGGTGGCAGCGCTGTATGCCCAGTGTAATGTCCGTGAGTTTTTATAAAATTCTCTATGAATTTTTGCAAGTTATCGCCTTCTTCTTCTCCCTCTGTGATCCCATGGATACGAATGTTATTCCTGTAATAATGTTAACTTCCATAGCTTTGTCCGCTGCTAGCTTGCTATCCTCAGAGATCTCTTTCAATAAAACAACAGTTTCTTTCATGTTTTCTTTCTGAATTCCTCTTGTCTTCCTTTTGTTGCTCCCTGACATGACATGTAAATAATAAAAATGATGTTTTATAAGTTTTTTATCAGGGGGTAACTCGACCGTCTGGGAGCTCGGAATTTAAGCTGTTGCTCTCTTCTCCACCGTCCGAAAGCCCACCGGCATGCCACACCGGCACATTTATTTCAACTTTTTATTTTTCTAAAAAGTTGAAATAAAAGCATCCTGTCCCTTCCACTTCCCAACTGTATACTGAAATCCCAGTGAGGTACACGGGTGACTTAACCTGCTTTTTATACCAATTCACAGCTTGGATTTTTCATCAGTGATTGCTAAGTTCGTAGAACTGGATTCAATCAAACATATACAGGAATGTAAACTTGTCATATGTGGAGAGCAGTATTGCTATAAAAGAGCTCTGGTATATATAAATGTAGACCATATCTTCACCACTATTGATTCTCTTATAAGATAGAATAAAAGGAAGTTAAATACACACCTTTGTAAAAAAAATAAATAAATAAAATACATGTCAAGAGACATTCTTCTGTAAGAGTGGAGGGAAACCTCAAGAAACGGAAATGAAAAGAGTTGTGGACTTCCACATGTTTGGTGTGCTAAAATATTCCATAAGCCAACTCTTCAGCATCAAACAGCCACTATCGTTGCCTGCCTCCCCTTTTCACATCATCTTGCTGCCTTGCTTCATATCTTAGTACCTTCTTCCCCTGCCTCTCCCCTCTTTTCTGCACCCTTGTTGACATTCAGCAGTGAAGGTAGCTGTAGATGAGTGCAGCTTTGAAGCCAGCCGAGCAGTGGGCACATCCAGGAGAGTTTTATATATGTGTGACTTTCTTGTAAAGCTTCAAATCTCATCACTGAGCAAGAACCGCCACTGCCACAGATTATACCCTCTACCGTCTGATGACTTGCAGGAATCATTATTTATTTATTTTTTTTTACCATCAATTTCTGCTCTAGCACCTCAATCATGCTCGACCGCCGGTGTCCCGGTGATTATAAACAACTTGGAAGAGACATATTACAGTGCCAGAGCCGGGGTGAAGAGGGAAGAAGTACGAGAATAGAAAAGGGGAGGAGGAGGAGGACGAAAGGGGGCATGCATCCCTCCTCCAGCAGTTCTCCAGCCTTCTGCTTTTCAATCTCTTCATTGTATGTGTGCCACCTCTAATACCACTGGCTATCAGCCAAAGCTGAGGGGGATTTTCCATGTGGTTAGCAATTTTTTCAAGCCATCAAGTGCCGCCATTAAAAGAATCCGGCAGGCCAGTGAAGATGAGGATTTGAGCTGAGAGGCATGAAGTTTCTGATTCAGAGATGTGCAAAATTGTATCTCCTCTTGCAGGATGCTTTCTAATTTCCTATAAGAACTTTAGACCGTGCATTTGTTCACAGTTATGGATCAAATAACTAGGGGTGACTGAATTGGATGATATAAACAGATTGCTAAAACACTAAAGTAAGTCTTTAGTTCACAAAAGGTGGAAAATTCATTAACAATATCATTATCCATCCATCCATTATCTTTCACGCTTTTCCTAGAGGGGACGCGAGGGATACTGGTGCCTATCTCCAGAGGTCAACGGGCGAGAGGAGGGGCAAATAATTACTAAAGGACAAATAGCAGCATGTTTTAGAGATAGAAAACCAAACACAGGTTGTTCTGAAGCTCTTTTCAGACACTGAAAGCTCTTAGGTTCTTACTGTTAAAGCTTGGATATACACTTTCATACAAAATTAAGCTCACATTTTTTCATCAAATCGGAGGTGTTAAAGTTAAAATAACTTTCAAGACTTTACTGATTGGAAATGAGTCAGACATTTCCCAAGACATCATGATACAACATAAAAGGAACATCAATTGAGAAAACAACATTGCCTGTTGTTATTGAAATTTTGTTTTAAAAATGGCATTTCACAAACCATTTATAGCCATTCAATAACTAATAGTACTGCAGCAAGCAAGCCCTTCCTATAATTGCTGATCAGCTCTTTACATGTTTCCACTGCAATTTTAGTCATTTAACACTGGAAGAGCTCTTTGCCATCACGCTAATCTTTAGGTACTTCCAAAAATTCTCCCTGATAATCCTGCCAAAACTCAAAAATGTTATTACTTCAATAGAGCAATTTTTGTAAAATGAAAACATTACTGTAAACTTAAATTAGCAAAGAGTATGAATAATTTTGGGTTTATCTTTGTGCAGTTGTTTACTGAGCAAACGTCTGCACAAAGTTTAAATGTGAATACAAAAGGAATTAACCCTAAATGCAAGTCAGTAATTATTGCATGTAAGAAAAGGCACCTTGGGAAAATATATGCTTTATAAAGATGAAAATACATCCAAGGGGATTTTAAAAGATTTTTCAAAAACAAAACTGCCCACTGATAAGGGTTACAGTCAGGGCACATAATGGTAATTTTTATTTTTAATTTCTTTAAAGGCTTCTTTTAATATTAAGTATGTTGCAAATTAAAATCAAGAGCAGATAAGGTAGACAAAAGAGTACACAAAGAGATGGAGAATGGAAAGTTCAAAAGGAAGAGAATACATAATGAATGTAAGAAATGTGGTTATATAGCAGTTCAATATGGTCATAATGTATATTTTTTTAAAACCATAAGGCCACTGCATAATAATTAGACAACAAACTAAGAATAATATGTCTAACTTCATATTTGCAGAGTCACCTTGTTCAGAATATGTTCAAAACCTATAGGGGTGCAGTGTGTTTAACATAATTATGAACTTCAAAATTAGGTCCACTGGGGGAAAAATGTTTGAGAATGTACAAAATCATTCTTATGGGAAACTGACGAGGCATTTTGCATTCACCAATGTTAACTTGTGCAAATAAGCTAAAAAAAAAAGCAACTTAAAAGACAAAAATGTAAATAATTTCAAGTCTTAGTATCGCTTTAAAAAGTGGTCGTATCAGTGTGTTTACAAAGAGACATGGCATATGCATAAAATAAGAACACATCTCTTTGAATTTGTGTATTTGTTACCTTAAAAAAGTAGCATACTTTGAATACAGGCAACAAAAAAAAATCAAGAGAATGAATGTGTGTCATTGTATTTATTAAGCTTTCGATGTCGCTAGAAAGAGAACTTTATGAATTGATTTTCAAGCAGGTTGCTGTTGGTTTTCCTTCATTTTGAACTTGAAGTTATGCTTGCAAATATGTCTTTTTGAAATTGAACCACTTCTGAAAGCTGATTCACACACAGTTACTCATTTTAGATTCACAAAAACACTTGAAAGAATAACATAGCTGGATGGTCTTATTTATAAATACAGACCTCAGACTTCAGCAAATCCTTCTCACATGGTCAATTAAAGAAAAAAGATGTCTAATTCTATCTGGCAGATACGTTTTTTAATATATTAAATCCAAGGGCCCACATTTAGTCTTGGACTTTTCAAAGTGGTATTAATACTATTTCCTTGGGCAGTTCTCCCCTTAGAGTGACCAACTTGCATCATCATCACTTGCAAACATTTATCAGCAGGGTCCACTTCTCACTCCCTGAAATGCATAAAAAAGCAGCAGCCAGTTAAGTTTGAGGCTGCAGCAGGTGATAAACCCCACTCTATTCCCAACGTATGAATGCTTGTGAGTATATGTGCTTTAGTGTGGTAAGTTCCCACTATCCTTGCAGAATAGCTAAATGCTAAAACTCCTTCACTAAATGGGCCTCTCGGGGTGTTTTTGTGTGTGCTGATTTATGTACGTATCATATGCAGAAAGTGCTTGACATTGGATTTGTTAGAGAAAGTCTGGCTTTCGTCTTTCTCTCCGTTGCCTCATCAGCGCTTTTCCCTCCTTTTCATGGTTGTTAGGAACATGAAAATGATGAGATCAGCAGAAATTTCTTTGAGTGTATTTACAGAGCATATTCTCCCATAAACGGATCAATACAAAGCACGTAGCATGTAAGGGTTACAAGAGCTGAGAGGAAGCCGAGGCTACCTGTGTGTGTTTGTCTCAACCGTTAAGTGGCAGGTTTTTTTATGTTCTCGTTCTTCATCGAGCAAAATTAGTGGAAATCATGACAATTCCTCAAGAAGATAGAAGATCATTAAAGTTGTAGGTCATTACAAACTGACATTGAATACATGTAATCCATCATAGATTACCCATCATAGATTGGAAACACTGAGTAATTCTTTCAGTCCTGCAACATTGTGTGTGGTACACAATCTACATTGACATGCTGTTTTGGAATTGAATGCCATAAAGTCTCATAGCAAGAAACAAAAATCAACAAAAGCAGCTAAAATAAATCTATTGAAAACGCTACGGTGTTTGAAATCAGTAGTACAGCTTCATTTACTGTTGGAACATAATTAAATACAGTCAAATCTATCTCTAGCTAAGAGGAAAAGATGGGACAAATATAAAGAATAACTACGAAGGCTTACGTTCCATGAGTGTTAGAAATGAATTAATGCACTTCAGCTGACAGGAGAGTTGCTGGTAACAACTTGCTCCATGCAACCTATAAGAAGCTTAACTGCTGTGGGATGTCAAACTAGTCATTCCCTAATAACCTCATTTAAAATTGAAAAATACTTATGGTATTTTAGTGAACATAATCAGTTACAGAAAACTTTGGAGAACAGTAAGGAGCAAAAGGTGGAGGAATGCATCTCATACTAGTTCAGACCCTCCTCTGCTGAAGTGATTCTAAAGAGCATCAAAACAAGGAGGTCACTGCAAAATTGGACTGAGTGCAGATGTTTATCTCTCACTATAGTTTATAGATGGACATTTTGTTTTGTATAAAAGACAAAAAATAAAAATATGTATTTTACAGAAAAAAAACAACATGACGGATGAACAAATCCGAAGGAATATTTGTAGATGCCTTAAATATATCCATTAGTATTGTTTTGTGGACAAAAACAATACTGACTGCTTCATCCTAGGCTGGTTCTCTACTTATGAAGTCTGCATTTTTTTTTTGATCGTTATTAATTTGTGATTTATTTAAACTAGAATGTGTACTTTCTATTCAAAATGTTTCAACTGGCATATTTAACAGTAACATGATACTTGCAAAAGGAAGTTAACATTTTCATATTTACATTTATTGTTCAGTTCTAATATGTCTGTTCATACTGTTGCCTATGCATGATTTTTATCTGGTAAGAGTTTTTTTTTTTTTTTTTTTTGATAAATGATGTCTTGTTTTAGACTGTTGCAGTGTGTTCAGTGTGTATTTATCTTGTACACAGCATCCATCTCGTTTAGGTTTTTGAAAAAGCAAATTTATATAAAATTGTTTTAAACCAATCTAAATATTTTACCTGAGTTTAATGAATCTACTTGATTGATTGAAAAAAGCAACAAGTCCTAAAAACAATAATTTATGACTTAGGTTTACAGCTTACTAAAATACAGCAACTCTTAAGTTAATTACCTAAGACTTGGATGTGACTGTAAGAAAAAGTTATTTTATTTAGTTTTAAAATGTGTTCAGCTGAAGTACAATGTGATGTCAAAATGAACACTGCTGTAGCAGCTTAAAATACTACATATGAAGTCACTATAGAAAAAAGGTAATTTTAGCTGCTTTGCCTTAATTGCTATGAGCAAAACAACAATGACCTTGACAGGTTAGCAGTCCCATCTCTCACATCATGTCAAACTATAGTTGCACAGACACACATGCAAATTACTCTGTGGTCTCATTACAGGTGACTGGATTCAAAATGTGTGCCGTTCTATCACACAAATAAGACCAGGGCCAACTCCCTTAGTGAAACTTCTGGCAGAAGGCTCTCTCAGCAATTTTCCCTCGACTGGTACAAAGTGTGCAAGTGTGTTTCCCCTTGTGCATACACTCAAGTCCATGGGTACGTGTGCACCTTCTAAGACCTTTCATTTGATAGTGATTGTGTTTGATTCGCTCATATTCAATTTTAATAATGCCATCCTCAATATTTCACACCTCATGACCCACATTCTGTACCCTCCCCCCACACCACTTCTTGCTGTCCCGCCTCCCCAACTTCTTGCTTTATTCATCCTGTCGGTTTTGTCAAGGACAGTGTGTACGCACTCACTTTGGAAGTTTTCAGAGACTTGCAGCTTGCTCTGCATAATGGAAAACATTCCATTATGCTGTACATCCCTAAATTACTGGCAGTTTTGCATGTTTATCCTCACTTTTGCAAGAGTATATGTGGCTGGAATATACATTTAGGCATAAATTAAGGCTTTTCCAAAAAGGGTTTTGGCGCCACCTAGCAGGTTTTGATTAGCATATTGGATATTGTCTATTGTCTAATGTGTTTTCTATTAAGTCAGCGCACATTAAATACATCTGAGGCCACAACAAAAGGAGTTTTCTCAGGAAAGAATCTATATGGACTGTATGTGCATTTGTATTTGCAAACATCTAAATTGGACTATATTTTGCAAATATCAAAGTACCTTTTCTGCGAGATACAGTAAACAAAGGGAATACATCTGAGCATTGATCTGAGTTTGAGCACTCTGTGATTTTTTTTTGTGTCATTTTTAAAATTCTTTTTATAAAGTATGTTAAGAGAAGATTGTAGTTTGGTTTAAAATACAGTCTTCCAAGTACCTGCATTTCCTTGACTAACTGTCAGTATTTGACAAGCTGGTACTTTCGCTAAAGAAACATGGATATTATATTTATCTTTGCTTTGCAGCAACATAAAGTGTCAACTTTTTTAACCAAGTGACTGGGCTGGCACATTAGTGAGTCATTGTTATTCATCCGTGATTTTCACACTGGGTTTGAAAAACATCTTATTTTGCTCTCCTATCTTCAAAACAACATTCAAAGTTTGCCACCCACTTTCTTGACACTACATCCCCATCAGCTGTCTTGGTGTAAATAACTGTTTGGTTTTCTATTGATTAAAACAATATAACAGTTACATTGTTGCAGCATAAAATGTTTTATTTGATAAGATTTGTGGTGAAATATGCAGGAAGTCATTAATGTTTTCAAAGGCTAAAAGCCTCGACTCTTTCTTTACAAGCTTGAATGCCTAAGTGCAATTTGTCATGTCTGATTAATCATTGAAATGTTCTCACCTGTTCAACACAAAACAATAATGTGCAAAAACCAGAGTCAACAAGTCAGCAAATGCTTTTATCTGTTATTTTCCGTTGTCAATATTACTTATACTACAGTAGAAGTAGACCAAATAAATTTATATGGAAATATAAATACTTTCCTTATATATATATTTTACTTCTTTAGACATATTCTTATTTGTAAGGAGTTATAAGTAGTTCCTTAGAAATTTAGTTGATTTAATGGACACAAGAATTAAAGGTGTGGTGATATCGTTTACTCATGATAACATCTGATTTCTGGTAAATGTGTTGTCACATTACTAACTAAGCTTATGTCAAAATGAGAAGAAATGTGTAGTCAGTAAAGATGCCAAAAAGTCAATGAAAAATAAGTTGGGTTTAACGGTAACAAAAATGAGCTGAAGATGAGCTTAATCTGAGATAGCTAAAATATATTGTTGATAGTGTTTTCAGAATCATCCCACAAAAGTGTAAGTAATTACACAAAGTGTACTTACACAAAAGTACCATAAAGGTGCAAAGGTTCCTAAAGTGGCGCTCAACATTTTTGTTATAAGGCTTGGCTTAAAATGCACTGCAATTACTGCAAAAAAAAAGAAGAGACAGTGGTTTTTCACCTTCATAATTCTTATGTTCCATTTCCTTTTGTATTAAAATAAGGGCTTTTGGGGATTTTCAGTGAGATTATGGTAAGAGGAGGCCTAGTTGACACACATAAACTTTGCATTTGCCTCCAATTACTAATGTTTACTAAGTGTAAAGAGAACTTGTTGCAACACTGTTTCTTAAATAACAGACCTACATTTCCTCTCTTTTTATTTGTTGACAAGCATTCTCTAGACTGCATTGATCCTTAATAGGGAAGTGTTATTACAAAAGGTCTATTTCATTATGTTGAAGTTATTTTTTAATAATATATTGTGACCTTTATCCGTTTTAGGCAGTTGTCTATGCATCAAATTAACTTTAGCAACTGTACATTAATTAAAATTCAGTGGGAAAAATGACTGTGAGCACAGCATCTATCATGAAGCAATTAATTCTTTTGTTTATTCCAGTTGCATTCTGCTCAAAGTATGACCTTTACAGCACATACTGTGGGAAATAAATAGGATTCTCTTGGTCTGTTTATCTGAGGCATTTAACAACAGAGTGCCCAAAAATAAATATGCTTGTATTACAATTACTCCATCTTTTTCATTACTGCTCCTAGAAGCAACTGCTTCTCTGTCTCTTTGGGAACTGAGTAGAACAAAACAAGCTGCTATCATTGTGCTTTGAAGCTGGCTTTGACAGATGCATATTTAGTGGGTGGTACCCATGTTCAGTAAACATCATGATGATCTATAGAGTGAAGCACCGACAGAGATAACTATTATATCTGTTTTCTTTAAAGATTTGTTCACTCAACAGATGTTTTCTGCAGCCTCATCATTAACACATTACCACAGAGACCCGGAACACAAGAGACAGCATGTATATCTCATTTGCATATGGAAAAAACATATCTAAAATATCAAAGCGACTAAATATGTGACATTCTTCCCCACAATGGAAAGACAGTTGATGTAAAGCAAGTCAAATTAAGTCAAAGACACCTCATTTTGCTGAATATAAACTCACAGACCACTTTATTAGATTTACTTGTTTAATTGTTTCACATTTTAAGCTTAATGTTTTTAGGCACCTAGTAAGCAGCAGCTGCATGGACAGAAATGTTGACGTCGCCGCCCAAGATGATGGAAAGACTACTTCAGAAGCCACTCAATACAACCAAGGTACTCGGACTCTCTTAACACACACATTCACATTAATGACGATGTACTAGAGAAGCAGATGACTACACTGGTCAATTCACACACTAAAATTGAACAACGGCAGCTTGGAAAAAATGTTACAGACTGAATTTGGGGGGCTATGCATACATACAGCCTTGAATAAGCACACATCAGTGTTCCTCTCACTGTATCACAACAGCCTCCAAGTTCACCCGATGTAAATCCAATGGAACATCTTTGAGATGTGGTGGATTCACTTAATAAATGTGATGCTCACAAAAGCTTCATCAATTGCACGATGCTATGATGTAACTAAGGACACAATTCTTGGAGTAATCCTTATAACACCTTGCTAAATGTATGCCATGATGACATAAATTAAGGTAGGTCTTTAGGCAAGTCTTTCCATGTTGGTTGTAACAAGGTCACGTCATGTTCTACATCTTTCTCAGTACAAGCAGAATAAACTCTCAATCGCTAGGTGGCTCTTGCTGTACCAGTGTTTCACACCATTCTCGATACAAGCTTAAAAGATTTCCAAATTACTAAATGGCTCCTGCCGCACCATAATCTGTACCGTGTCTTCTATCTTGCTGACATTACTGCAAAGTTCACTCCACAAAACAGAGCAAAGCTGAGGTTCACAAGTAATTACAACCCTGTTTTTTGTTTTCCTCTAAGACATCTTAAATTGATGTTCACAGAACTCCAAGCAAGATTACACACACTGCAAAAGGGATGCTTGTGATGATCATGTTTATATATCATGCCACCTTCTGGGTCCAGCTCTTATCTTTTTCTTGTTGGTAGTAAGTTACTGCAGCTCCTGGGGCTTGTCTAAAAGCTGTTCAAACTTGCAGACGAACATCACATTGTGTGACAAAAATCTCAAGCATGAAAGAAAACAGCAGGGGTGGTCCCACTGGAGGTGAGGAAGTATCTGTAACAGACCGACACTAACAAGAATATGTAATAGGCAAAATTTGCATGGGATCTTTGCAAATAAACTAATAATATCAGTTTGAACATGTGCTAGATTTATACCTTCTAACAAACAAATGAGGAGCTTTAGGATCAAAGGAATATTCTAATTCAATAATTCGATTGAGTGTTTAGACTTGCTTAGTTGACATAAATACGGTATTAGCTAGCTAGTTGACAGTGCTATGTCTTCATCACTTCATGTGGTATCAAAACAAAGATTGAACTTCACCATTGCCGAATGATCAGATTTTGAGAAGGACCATTTACATCGGATAGCAATTTGGTTGCTGAATTTGATCCAAGGCTTTTTTTTTTTTTTCAAAAGGCAGCAATAAAAAAAACTGTAACCAAGTCAAAATGTGAACAGTATTTTCAGCGATTTGGAAAGAATACACACAACTCTTAAAATGTCAAGTTGTCAAAAAAAGTTTGACTTCAATCCATCACTTCAAAATTTCTTCCAAATATAATGCGACAGTCTGTAGAAACCAATTTGTAAAATAATACACTCCTTTGAACTGATACTTTGCTGAAGCACCTCTTGTTTTAGGTTTAACAATTTTTACCATCCACTTCAAGAGTTTAAAACTGATTGTGAAGTAGTTGAGATTAGAGTCAGTGCCTTTAGGTCTAAGGCCTCGGTAGTTCAGGGGTTTCTATCAAAAAGAAGACTTCCAGTATATTGCATTCTTCACAAGTCATGCAAGGATAGAGCAGGAGAGTTATAGAGCAATTATGACGTTGTCTGCGGTACAAAAATCCCAAGCTCTCAATTTAGTAATCCATAGTGTTGTGCAACAATATGTTTGGTTTGACTATGAATAACATAGTATTAATCAGTGTCAAGGGCAAATAGTTATACTGTTGGTAATTTAAACAAATTTAACAGGTCATACCTGAATACCAGGAATTACTAACCAAACAGAAATAAATGCTATGTTGTTATTGTTTCATGATTACCTGCCTGGTAAGGTGTGATGTTATAGAGTAACAGATACAGTAAATCTTCATACTGGTATTTTTAAACTGCAAGCCCTACACACAAATACCTTCTCTGCAAAATACAGTCATTTATTATCAAAGTACTTCAACTTCCAGTTTAAATGCTAGACAAATGACATAAAAAGAAAAGAAAACTACAAGGAAATAATTGTAAATAGGAACAAAAAAGATTAAAACTGAAACCAAAAAGATTATTCAGTGATATTGCAGTTAGCTGTGCATAAGTGGTTCTTTTCAGAACCACTTTTTGTTTGGAGGTGTTGGGAATGCAATCAAATTAGCTCTGAAAGCTAATGAAGAACAGTTGCTAGGTATTCAAACAACCAGTTCACAATGAGAAACAAACAGGAAATTGAACACTATTTCAATAAAACAGTGTTTCAAAAACCATTTACTAAATTAGAAATCAAAGACATTTTTCTTAATGTATGTTTAAGTAGCTATCACCGTGACTGATGAAATGGAGTGATGGACAACCAAGATGGTAGGTTTCTATTTACAGTGCAAACCAAGAAAGAGTGAATTAAACACAGAAGTGGTGGCTTCCATCTTAAAATTAACATAGCTTTTGGCTTTAGCATTAGAACCTTGGAAAATGGAGACACAGTTTGGCACATTTATAGAAAATATGTCAACATATTTTATGCAGGTTAATGAGATGGAAGGAAGGGAAATGAATTTTGAAGTATTTGGCTCAGTATTCTGCTGGAACTCAAGCAGTTGAGCACCAGAAATAAAGCAAAACATAATGAAATAGTCAACAGCTAAGATTGTTTTATCCAAAACTCATTTTCTTTGCCCAGACATAACCCCTTACTGTGAACCATTCTGATGAGCAGCGGGGCTTTTTTTGTTCAGTAGGTCAAATAACAGAAAAGTCATGACAGCTGGGGCAAGTGTCTGATTGAAGTGGCACATACATTAGATGCAGAGCAAAAAAGTTAAAAAGCTAGAGTTCTTGCTCTTTCACAGCAGCACATTCCTGTGGTCAATGTCACTACGATGTCACTGGGATTCCATCTGTGACTCCTCAGTAGTTTTTTTTTTCCCACCTCCTCCTCAAGAGCAGTCATGAAAAAAAAATTAGGGTATTCAGAGTTTCACCAGTCTCTGGTTGTTGTTTTCTGTATGTAGTTAACTTCTTGTTTTGTCCCATGGCTGAGTTCAACAAAAGGTTCCAATGTCACCTTTTGACATTTGATATAGATTATAACTGCAATTACAAGATCATGGATATTCCAAATTGACCTTCCAGTGTGGAATGCATGAGGGACAAGATGAAGTGCTTGAGCATCTTGAGGCAGTTCAGGGTAGAGTTCCTGCTCCTCTAAATGAAAAGGAGCTCGGTAAGAGGGTTAGGGCCGCTGATCAGGATGGTTTCTGGGTATGTCACACTTGGAGAAGGCATTTGTAGAAAAGTTAAAACACTGTGGAGCATATCTGAATCTCTGCTGGCCTAGGAGCAGCTTGGGAATGTGGTAGATGTGGATGGATATATTAGTGCGATTGAATCAGAGGCAGCAGATTTCTTTGCTGTAGAAGGCTTGCTTTAATATAGAAGTTTTAAAAATTTCTTGAATAGTGCTTCATTACCTTTTATTAAAGTGTGTTTTAAATGCAATCAAAAACTTGAACTTTCAAGTTTAAAAAATCCAGTGCAGCAGCTTCATGCATAAAGAGTAGCGATAGCTCCAATAATGAAATATTTATTTCCAGTTAGTCTATATGCAAGTTTGACACCACAATATTTTAATGTATGAAACTCAGCTTAAAACACTGATACAATATAAGGTTGCATTGTCACTGCCAGCCTGGTTACTTAGCACAGAAAAAAGGTGATTTTACCTGGTTTCACAGTTTGTAACTGGAACGTGGGTAAGAGTTCTGTCTTGGAAGCCAAATGAAGCACAGTATTCCTTCTGTTGGATATACATGCATTTAGTTATCTAGAACAATTTATTTTTAATGGATTTCACACTAGCTCGGTTGTGAAACACAGAATATTGTATCCATGCCTTTTTCAAAATTACTACATGAAAAACTTCTAAAGGGCTAAAGATTGCATGCTGTAGTTTACACGGGAAGAATTTCATCAGCATTAAATATTTTATAATGGGACTTCCAGCTAAGAAACAAGTTGATGCAGAAAGTTATAGCTCCTAGAGTGTGGATGACCTATAACAGGATTCATGTAAAGTTTTTGTACTCCTGCCTTTGATGAAGGCCAGAAGGAGCTCCTTTCAAAGTTCCTTACAGGATGTAGCTGTGACAACAGGACCACAGTGAGGGGAGCAAAAGAATGAAGGAGGGAGAAGAGGCAGCTGTGAGACAAACAGAAAGGGAGCAAAAGAGCATAGAATGGAAGAGAGGGCATGAGAGAGACATGCGTTTAATGCCACTGGAGAGAAATGGTCTCTTTCACAGCAGCACATTCCTGTGGTCAAGGAGGGGCTAAAGATGAATAGAGGTAGGAAAGATCAAAAAATGGATGGCTAAAGTCAGAAGGTATGGATGTCCTAAAGTTAGGTCCACTTTAGGATTTCAAAACAGTCATTAGAGAAAAATATGTGAATCCAAGGAACTATGAAAGAGGAAACAATGAGTCCAGGAAAATGATGATAGTATTGGCTTCCCAGCAGTACATCACAGCAGAGACATGGATAATGATGGAGGGAAGGACACATCCAGGAAGCTAGACAGGGAACAGGGAGTGGGGAATGAGCATGGCAGTCACACTGAGAAAACTCAGCAGGAGGCAGAGAGATTTGGAGAATGTGGAAGACAGAATTTTGGGGGGCTATACATGCATACAGGCATGGATACACACACATAAGTGTTCCTCTCCACAGAGTTTTAGCTCTGGAAAAGTATCTCTCTCCTACAAAGCTTTCTTCTCACTCATACCAACAGATAGATGCACAGTGGGGGACAGCAGGAAATAAAGGAGATGTGGAACGGAATAGACAGAAAAACAGGTTTTGAGCAGCAGATGGAAAGATGAAAGCTCCGATTATGGCCTATGGCCTTGAATCCATGTGTCTGTCTGTGTGTCTGGGCAATTTCTTTCACAGGAAGAGAAGAAGCAATGCAGCATGAGCATGAATGTGAGTCTATGGATCTATTCCCCACAAAGTTCTAATTGAAAGAACGCAACACTCATGCTGGGACTTCGTGTGCATGTATGTAAATAAAAATGTGTATATCCAGGCACCATGTTCACTCCCCCACAGAAACGGTCCGTTTCTCCACACTAACGTTTTCCTCCCCCACTGAGTTGGACTTTAATTGTGGGAGCAAAGCAGAAGGTGGAAGATTTGAAAAAGATAGTTATTGAAGATGGCTAAAAACTTGCAATTGCAGTTGGCGAAATGTTGAGGAGATACGACAGCCTGAAAGAGAAATGTGTAGTGACGCAGTTAGGAGAGGGAGAAAGGATGGTATAAAATAGAGAAACAAGATGAAGTATTTATTTCACATTATATTTGTGAAAGACAGCATTCCTCTCCTGATTTTGTTTGCTGTCAGTAAAAGAAGCGCTCTGACTTCTGTTTTATTCTCAGCCAACCACTGCAGGATACACACGAATAAGAGATAGTACTATAGTTTAATATTTATTTCGGTTAATTTTAATTTTAAGGATTATGGCTTATAACAAATAAAAAACCCAAATCCAGTTTATTGAAAATTTTATGTTGTATTACAGTAGACAACTTTAATGCAGGAGGTACAGCTTCCTGCAAATTATGACCACGTACTGTATAGTATTTTCACCCAATACTTGGTTGAGCCACCTTTGGCATGGTATAGTGCATCAATGGAGCGTGGCAAGGGGGTGATCAGTTTGTAAGTCTGTTGAGGTGTTAAGGAAGTGGAGGTTGCTTTAATAACAAGCTCACCTGCATTGCTGATCTTGCTGTCACCTCCCTATAGATAACATTTTATTGATTCTCCATGCAGTTTTGTCAGCTGAATGTGCTGGCTAACCGAGCATAGTGATGCTACGGTCATGAAAGCAGGGGCTGATACTTTCAGCAGTCTGATCAGGAGCCATGTTCTGCTTGAAAATGAACTCAGCATCTCTGTAATGCGTATCAGCATAGGGAAGCATGTGCTCTAAAAAATGTTGACAATACCTGTAGCGACTTTGGACACAATGTATTGTGTATACCCAAAATACACTGGGAACACACCAGTAAATGACATATCTCTCCAAATCTCCATCTCTCCTTCCAGTAGGGAACTTGATTTTTAAATGAAATCCTCTGCTTAGCGCAGGTAAGGTACTTCTGACATTGTCTGGAATTCAGGAGTTAAACATGGGATGTTGATTGTGATATCCTGTAATGTCTGTGTCATCCATAGACCTTGTGAGTTTCGCTCAAACGTTAGAATAACATTTGAGCGAAATGTTATCCTTGCTGACAAATATCCTTGTCACCAAGGATATTTGCTGACAGCAGCAAATATCCTTGTGGGTTCTGCATTTTATTCTACCATATTTTTACCTTCCACTCAACCTTCACTAATGCTACTTTAGCAATGTGACGGATCGGTGTGCTAGACAACTTTCAGGATCTGTCTCCAAATCTGTGGGGCATAATACATGGTTATATCTTAACATTTCTGTGTTATAAATAATTATTTATGTCCCTAAAACTGAATCTTAAGTTTCAGCTGTAAGCCATAATCATCACAATTAACAGAATTAATTGCCAGAAATGTATCATTCTGTATGTAATTATTTTCTTAGATATTATGGAGATGCACCTGTTATTTTTCCCTGATATTTTCTTGATGTTAGGGGTTTCTGAGAGTGGAAGAGGTGCAGTGCACACATTTCTATTTTTTTATTCTGTTCTGTAATACACTCACCAATCTAGTTCCCCATATTACATTACTCTTGCTTTTAATTAGCTCACCTGCATTCCCTCTAATCATTATTCCAAGCAGAATTAGTCATGCCTTTAATGAATTCACGTCTTCTTATTTCCAGATGATAGTCAATTGCCTCGCATCACTTTGTTCACTCTCCAATATTAATATAACTTAAAGCTGTATAAAGCACAACAGTCTTCAGCAATATGTCTTTAAAAATGCATCAATTTGTTCTGTTATGTGTGTGTGTTTTTTTTTATTTTAGAAAATAGTCCCTTCTGCATGATTTTCAATTACTAAGACGTGTGAATGGAATAGGACTTCCTGATCAACACTTAAACATTGCTCTTCTTGTCCAAACTTTAGTCTGAGCCGCTGAGACCTCCTTTATGACCCAGCACTCAAAACTGCTGCTGGCTGGATTATTCTTCCATCTTCCTGAAGCCTCACAAGTCCCCTGCTTCCTGCTCCCCTGCTTGTTTGACTGCCTGTGGTGGCTCATTTCAGATCGAAAGCCTGGTGCACAAGACTACAAATGAGTGCACATCCGTATCCCCGCAGGCCACACACTGTCTGGGCCCCCTGCATATGGGCTGGTCGATGGCATACACTCTGCTAATGTTGCCTGCTTGGCTGTCCTCATATTGTCACTTGGTAATCATTCATTCCAGGCTTGACTCTTTTACCTTCTGGCCCTGAAAAATATTGGAATCCCCTCCCTTAGCTTAGCAAAAGCCAAAGAGCAGCCCAATTTAGAATAAAATATTCTCCTTGGGAACATTTCATAACCTCTGTCACACATCTTCATGTGTCTACTGACGACTCTAGCTTAAAGTTAGATCCATTTGTTGATTTGTGAATGTCTCACAAAACAACTGAATAATTATCCTACTTAATTTACTGTTTAGTTCACCTGATTGTTGCACTATTTTATTACTATTCACCTTGTATTTGTTTCTCTTCAAAATGCTTATATTGAACTTATTTACCAAAGGGAAATCAACTAAAAAATAAAATCAGGTTTTGAAGATCACACAGGTTATCTAGGAGGACTGATAGATTATCTCTCCCACCTGCCAAATCCACTGCAAGAGTCTACATTATGTCGGTTGGCATTCAGAAAAGCATCTGTGCAGCAAAATTGTATTTTCTTATAGCTTAATAATATTGTGTACCCTCAGACCTCAGAGTTCACCATCTGAGTGCAGTTTATTGCTCTTGAAAGTTTCAGAGAAGTTTTTTTTTAATGGTGGCTGATATGGTATCTGACCTTGCTCTGCCTGAGAGTGTTGTATATCCAACTTTTACAACCTTTATGTGATAGTTGGCACTGTATGAATTTATGGTCTCGGTCCTGTTCTGACTCTTTTTCAAAGCTGAGAGGTACCACAGCCAATACTAATGACGAGTCACATTTATAAGCCTGTTGTCAATGCAGGTGAGGATTTTCTAAGTGTCTACCACTGATTACATTACAGCACTTCATTATAGATGTTTGTCACTTTTTTTTTTGTCATGGGCTATTTTCTTCCTGTAGATTTTGTATTGCTGATAAATCCTACTGATCTATGGTGCCTGATAATATTATTCATAACCCTTGAAGTTTTTCAACATGTCACATAACCACAAGCTTCAATTTGTTTTATGCAGTTTTATTTTGGTGAGCTAGACTAACACAAAGTCAGTCAAATGATCTTTGCAGTTCTCATAGGCCTCTTGGATGTCAGTATGGGGGGACAGAGATTATATTTTCGATATTAAATCAATGGTTTTTGAGATGTTCAAAGGTTGAGATACTGATTGTAATGCAGACCTTCGTTTAATGTTCAGAGCTTTATTACAGACCTATTTGATCTGACACTTGGTCTTCATGGTGCTGTTTGTTCACTAAGGTTCCCTAAGCTTCCCAGACCTTCACAAAACAGTTGGTGTTTTATACAGAGATTAAATTACACAGCTGGACTCTCTCTAACAGTTTGTGACTTCTAGGAGCAACTATTGGCATTGGATTTCCTTTAAGGTATGAGAGTAACATGTGCTAAGTACATAGTGTATGCAGAATATTTTTACATTTGCAAAGCACTGTATGCGACCAATGTAGCAGTCCCATTATTAGAACTGCCATAAGATTTTGAAATATGCAGCCTCTCCCACTCCCTCGGTTTTCTTCCTCTATCTTCAGTTTCCCTCACTCTCATTGAGACCAATTAGACATACTTTATGGCATGAAGATTTTTTTTTTCTCACAACATCCTCTGCACGCACATGCCAGACCGAGAGGCCTGTGGGACACGTTGTAAACAAACAGTCACTTGGCTGGCGCCCTGGTGATTCAGATGAACATGAAGGAAGAATAGAATTTGTGAAAGGAAGAACATGAAGAGAAAAAGCAGCAAGAGGAATGAGTGGAGGATGGAAGAGAAGGAGTAGGGACAAAGAGATGCATAAAAAGGATGTAATAGAGGAAATTCTAACTATAATAGAGAGAAATGGATGGGAGGAAAAGAAATATGCAAAGAGGAAGTGAAAAAGAAAGATGAGAAAAGAGAAGGCTGGACAAAGACAGGGTAATCCCTCTGCACCTCCCTCTTTTGCCTCTCAGCCCTTCTCCCTCTGACAATGGAAGTGACAGCGCCAAAAGCAAAATTATGGTGTCATGTTTGACTATTCGCTTTTATTACTTATCTCCAGTTCCCTACTGCTGTGGATGTCTTTGCATCTGAATCAATTTTCCCTCAAGCTAATATTTTAGGGTTAAGCACAAAAATCTGAGAAATTCGAGAGAGAACTACAGATTTGTATGCAGATATGGGCATGTATATAGTATATGCTTGTTTGAGTGAGTGTGTATATGTGCAGAGGGAGGGATTGGGGTGGAGGTTAAGAACAACAGCTGTGTCTGCAGGGCCCTCATTTGTACTTTAACTGGATTTGTGACATCTCACTCTAATTTATTTTGAAACATTTATAGGTTTTAAACCGGACAATGAAAAGGTGCATCACTTCCAACAGCCAAAGTAAACATCTTGGTTTACACTGTCCAATGTGGTCAAAATAGTCCCAGAATGAAAGTAAAGATGGTCAATTCATTTAGCCATGGAGCAGGAGATGAGGGATGTGAAAATGGACAGGTTTGTACAGGTTTCTGGACATAAGCATATAAACATAAGGAAAAATTTGCCACATTCTACTCAATTACTAATTTGTTAGTTGTTAACATGATTGTTTAAATAAAATTGTAATGTATAGAATAATCCCTATTTGTTAAAGTATTTACTTAAGCATATAAAAAAACACTGTTCAAAAGTCCATGCTGCTAAGCCAAGCCAAGTGACCCCAGCTGCAAACCTACCAAGACAACGGAGTCCACCTACACTAAAAAGCCCTGATCAGAGAACAAGACCCTTGATCCTTGGTAACTCTGGAAGAGCAGACGAGAGCCACAGCTTAACTGGTAGATGATTTTGAGGGTAGTCTGACAATTTATGCATCCTGGCTTCCTGGCAAACCGGTCAAAAGAAAGTCTATTTTGAAAGAAAGCCACAAGGCATATAGTAGAGACAGAGCAAAAACTGTTTTTGCTCTTACACTTATTGTGATACTCTGCGTAGACAAGACCATCACTGAACTATGTAAAACGTATTGACAGAAAAACATCAGCCCTGGTGTGGGAATACTTTCATCAAAAGGGACAGGGAAGCTGGTCAGAGTTGATGTGAAGATGGACTGAGCCAAACATGGAACAAAACTTCTAAGATGTTGCTAGCAACCTAAATGGGAGACCTGTTCCTAGTTTGTTGTGGCCAGTCACAGTTGCAACGTATCAAAATGTGAAAAGGAGATGTGAATGTGGTTACTTTATTGATTTTTTTTTTACAAAATGGAATAAAACTGTTGCAAGATGATGATGAAATAGTGTAAAAATATGGCGGTTTCACATATTAAAGCAAAAGATTATTACTGAAACCGAAACATGCTAATAATATGCTATCTCTAACCTAAAATAGCTACAAAGAATGTAATTATAGACCTAGGATAGGATAAACTCACATTTTGGAATTCCTTCTAAAATAAAATCTTGCCGTCTGTGTGACAATACATGAACTCACTCTTGAAGAATTAGATCCCCTTTCTTCCACTCTTTTTTCAGACTAATGATACCACGACTAAAATGTTAATTACAGCTAAAAAGAGTGATGATTGTGGAGATGAAGTAACAATTAGCATGTATCATAGTCACCATCATTACCGCCATTAGCTGCCGCAGAAATATGGAAAATTATTTACCAAATAGTGAAACGCTTATCATTTGCTTATTCAGATCACGGAATGTTTCAGCGGCAGCGATAGAAACAAAAAACGTTCCTCCCTAAATTTGCATAATTGATGTCACTTAAAAAATTAACTATTGCCAGACTTCAAGCAAATACTGAGCTCACTGGAAAGTAGGACCTATTGAGTCAGAAAGACAGGAATAAGCATGTGAACTTACTGAGAGCACAGAGATACCGACACTTTATTAAACACAAGTATCAACCATAACACATTTACATGTTCTTTCCACCTGAATGCTCTGAAATGTTCCCTTTTTTTTCTTCCCCTCCGTTACGTTGCTGATGACATTTAAAACCTTCCTAAATTGCCTGTTCCATACCTGAGCAGAGCCTGAGATTCTGCTCATATTCCCAAAATGAGGCTATTATCGTTCTCTCAATCCATGGCTGAACAAAATGCCCCCTCCATTTTGTCCTAATCTGACTAATGTGCTAAAACGTAAAGGTCAATTCACATCTACACCACCCTGAGGAGGTATTTTTCAGTCTTGCTATAGATATATATATATATAGATATACACACACAATTAATATACATACACAATCACATTCAATAAATTGAATATGTGTTCTGATGAGGCTAATTTGTCAGATTAAAAGTACATTTTGAAAATTGACAACCTTGAATCAGGTATTTAACATACCTTTCATCAAAGCTACATGTTTGAATATATATATTTTTTGCTCTGATTTAATTACTTCTTACAGTAATGTCTTCATTACTGTAAGAAGAAAATTATCCTAATTAACATAAAGGCTTTCAAACATTCATCTGTGTAAGTAATGCACATATAATGTGCTTCACTTTGTGATACAGTTCCTGGAATAAATTTACTTCAATAATATTCTCATTTTTAAGAAAAATCTGATTGAAAGCTAGTATAATGAAGATAAAATTCAATTGCTGAGTCAATTACATTCATTGTCTTGCTTACCTTGTTGTACAAAGGACCCATACACAAACCACATGGAATTGTACAGTGTGGTTGAAGACACTGATCCCATGGGCAGCCGCGGTGGGTTGAGCCAGTTGAGCAAGTACACCAGGATGCCAATGAGGAGCACAGTGCCTGCAATGCACGCCCACAGCGACAGGTCGAAGGGTGCCAGGCAGGCAAACATGTCCACTGTGCGCTCGGCCTTGCGCAGCAGAACGCCCACGGAATAATCCATGTAGCGTGTGGTGAAGTCTACAACACTCTCCCGCTCAGGCGTGATGGTCAGAGCAGAGAGTCCAACATCAGCTCGCTGAGAAAGACAGAGAAAGAAGAGGAGTGAGAGATTTGTTCAGGACTATTATACCAAAAGACTAAGCACTGATTTGAGGAGAGACCCTTTGCTCATTTTCTTAATCATAATTTTAATTATTTTGTCAGATTTTTACAACTTTCAGTTTTAGGCTTTTTGTTTGTTAATAATCCCCTTTATTCATAAATAATCAGCAACACAAACAAATGTTTCTACTTCGACACCTTCACATACGTCATCAGAGTACACAACTAATGTTTTCCATAGTGTTGCTAAGTGTAACGGATATAAAAATAAATCAAAACAGACTTTTTTTTAGAATATCTTTTCACCAGTACACATCAGTTGATATCCAACATATGGGTTTATGATTAATGTGGCATTAGGTTTGTTGGTTTCTTGAACACAAATTCTGGACTTTTGCTGTTGAAATGTAAGTTATATTGTTTCAATCAAGCATTACATTGGATTGTGTCTATCTATCTATCTATATATATATATATATATATATATATATATAAATATATAAATAACCTCTGACTAGCAGGTAAGAGCTAATTTTACCTTGTGTGTGTGTATGTGTATATAT
>CAEGAE010098895.1:0-13675 GCA_903067095.1 Girardinus metallicus
TTTTTGTTTTTTTTTTTTTTTTTCTTTTTTTTTTTTTTGTGTTTTTTTTTTTTTTTTTTTTTTTGTGTGGTGGGGGGGGGTGGGGGGGGGGGGGGTGGGGGAGGAGTTACCACTTACTCATAGACTGTACCCAGAGCATTAATCTTTCATTCCATGGAGTTCAACAAACATAAGGTATGAAAAACAAAAACCATGAGAAGTGGCATCACAACAAAACTCATTCTGTCCATAAACAGTCGTACACAATACGACTCATCTCATCTCAATTCACAAACATGTATTGGGATCTTCTTTATATTGCAAGTGTGAAAACTAGGGTCAGAGGTTAAATTGTTTGTTGGCATTATTTTAAGTATTTTTACCTTGAATGATTTGTGAATATGTTTTATGAAGATAGATTTTAACTTAGCAGGTGAACAAGTTACTTGGTATTTGATAATCATGATGGGGACAATCATGTACAAGATGTTATCTATAATAGTTTTCCATGAGTATGTGCATTTTTAAATTGGTTCCCTGCAATGAGTGACTAGGGGCCCCAGAGATTTAGTGAACAGGGGCCCCGGTGGGTGTCAACCCTGTTTTGGTGGCAAGATAAGAAAGTGTGAAAGCAGCTGTACTTTATTAATACTAATAACCAGGACCTTTTTAATTGATTTTTTTTTCTCACAAAAACATCAAGGCCATGTTAAACGATGCAGTTCTTTTATATTACTGTTAGAATGTATTTAAAAAATTGCAAACAACTTACAATAATGTATTTTTGTTTAAACAATAAAACACTTATTGAACAGGAGCAACATTCAAAACCTAATTGTGCAACTGATAATATTCTGGGGGGGGTTTTTGTCTTGTTTTTATGCAGACAATAAAAACAACAATTCAACCACGTCTGAGATATGCAGACAAATGCTGAGAGGAATATAGAAAGAAATTCAGAAAAGATGCAACATCTCTGGTGGCAGCTTCACAGTAATCGCCACCAGCTTTACAAGCATAGTCAAAAAATGATGTTTTTTTAATGTTCACAATGTAGTTCACCATGATTTCTTGTCTCTGCCTATGTGACGCCATGTCACGTAACAGTAGGCCCCAGACTCTAATTAGAAGATGAGGAAGTGAATTTTCCAGCTATGACCAGTCTGAGAGTTGCAGCTAAGTGACAACATTTCTCACTTCATAAAAAAAAAAAAGATTTCAGATCTTTGTGAACAAATAAAAACATCCCCACAATGAACATATTTCCTTTTAAATTTAACAATCTATAATTTACCACCTATTATTTATTCTGACAGAATAATACACAGAACATATAATCGTTTCATTTAAAGTTTCACAATTTTTTTTCTCCCTGATATGAATTTGTTACAGATGCAAGACTTTAAAGGGCTTTATAAAACTACAATCGGAATATTTTTTTTCCCCCCCTCGCTTCTTATCCTCCATTAAAGATAACTGCAAAAATCAACACAGAGATCATTTTTGCCAGCGTACCTTATAAAATGGAAACTCCATTATACTTATCTCATAGAGTACCACTGGCTGAAAATGAGTCATTACATTGTAATTTCATGCTGCCAGGATGTCATGGTCCCGTCTGGATGGTTCAAGTCTGTTGGTTCTCAAATGGCAGCACATGGCCCTTTGTCTGCTTTATCCAACTGGGTAGAAACAACCCAGCAAAAGGAGTAGACATGGACGTATAAATATTAAATTACTGTTATATCTTCCACAAGGGTTTTGTTGTGATCCTTTTCTTTTCACGTCACGTCTGTCCCATGCAGTGGTTTAACTAAGTGATTATTTATGAAAGGCAACCGCACTTTCTTCCCTGCAGCTGTGCAGGACACCCTGTCATGAAATTATCAGGAGCATGAGACAGTGAACTAAAAAATGCTCGATGCCACAGACTATCATGGTCACCAACTGCAAATGCACCCGGTTCTGTCATGCAGATAATCATCCTTCTGCCACAGGGAATCACAAGCCTACATGGTGGTAGGTGTTAGGGGGACCAGTAGGCAACTTGACTTCCCCTCTGTGCCCTCGCCTCCTCCTTCTTCTAACCTCGCCGCCCCGCCAGACCTGTCAGAGCCCCAGCACAATCCCACTCCTCTAGTGTGACAAGACTGACCTAGAGCCTGTGATCCCTACTCCCTTGCACCAGTTGCCCTCGCAGGCCTTATCTGAAAGCAGCATCCCGGTGGCAGAGTTAGGCGCCACTTGAGGCCACACAGAGAGGACAGGTCATTACTGCTGCGCTTTTCAAAGAGAGCTCCTCGCAGTTCTGCTGCTGCCCTTCTCCACCCGATCACTCCTGGCACAGGCTACTTCTCACGCCTGCTGAGCATTTTTACTGACACTTCATACTCCTATGGGGGGAACCAGATTTCTGCTCCCCAGACTTGCAGCACCTCCTCATTTTATTAAACGTACACTCACAGCCACATCAGCTACAGTGCTCAAAGACACGCCGCAACACACCGGAAAAAACGACAAAACCGTATTTCATTCATTGTTAGTGTCTTGTCTAATGCCATAGTCAGATTTCACAGCTTTACATATCCATTTGTACCTAATAATGACTTTCAAAGAGTGTGACAGCAAATACAGAATATTTCTTTAATTCCTCCAACATCACTTGTGTACCCTTTTCCACCCCTCCCCACTTTGCTCTCATCTTTTTTATGCTTTAAGAGGCATGAAGTCGGCTGGGTTTGTCAGTAATGGTTGATAACTAATTCAATGGCGGGCTCTCAGAAGCAAGAGTCATCTCATTTTCCCACTTTACAAGTTTCACTTTTACACTAGAGTGGCCCGTCTGGATGCCCAGTAGGCAAGCTGGGTGATTTCTCCAACAATAATTCCCTTGAGTGGATTTCATGTTTTAACATACTGGCACAATATAAATAGTAAAGAGCTTTAAAAAAAAAAAAAAAAAAAAAAAAGTTAGCCATGAGTGTTTTTTTTGTGTTTAGATAACCATCTAATTAGTATGTAATCTTCAATAATTTTAGCACAAGAAAGCCAAAACTCTTTCACATTCTGAGGTTGCGTAACTGCGTGCATAATTTTTCATATCAGAAGACAATATGAGCCTTATCTGGAGGCTAACTGAATGGAGAGCCACCCCAGGCCAGTGTTTTTGAGACTGCAGGCAATATCTATCATAATCAAAGCCTTTTTTATGCAAATGCATGCTGACTTACACTTTTCAGAAGTAAAGAGGCTTTTGTATTTCCGATTGAAAATCAGTCTCATTAGGAAGTGGAAATCCCTCCCTGTACATGAGCTGCAGAGGCAAGTCACAAATGCCTTACTATGAACATAACCACTGAGCCACAAATGCATATTTTAAAGTCATGGTTATAACTGTTAGGGTGGAAAATAGTCAATCTGATCATTGCGAGACTGTGCAATTGAGATGTATGCAGTTTCACAGACAGACTGGGGCAGAACGTGTTCATGTTTACTGTAGTTATTAAATAAATAAGGCAGAAGCTGCAGTAAAGACACTGGGTACAGTTATGTTTTTCATCTGTATTTAACATGCAAAAAAAAAAAAAAGTCATGCAAATTCTTCATGGTCAGTTTTTGTTGAACAGCCTCTCAACATTAACAATGAGCCTTTTTTTTTCCACAAAATCAATGAGCCATAAATGACCAGAGGCCAAGTGAAGAGAATAATTATAAAATTAATAGAAATTAATTTTCAGAACAGAGCTTCGATGTTAAATGCCTGATGCAATAAACTATTGCCCTCTGTTGGGCAATGGTGCTACCTACATTGGCTTTGCCATGAACTAGAAAGGTCCTAAATGAGACAGAGTGGATGTCTTTTTTTCCCCACTAACAGTGTTAAATTTAGAGGGGGGAGAATCTCACAAGACATTTTAACTAGGTAAACAAAATTATATATAAAAAAATAACAGACTTCTAAACACTGTACAAAGTATGATGTATTAATTTCTGCCTCTTTAGGGCATCACACACCTTAAATGTTTTGTGTATAATTGGATAACACAGGTTTATCCTCAGCAAGCACTTTGTATGAGCAATCCAATTTCACATCCTCCTGAAGGGAAACCATTATTCTTAACCAGGGCTTGATACTCCAGTCACCCCTGCCCAGAAATGCAGTACAAGGTTCTGCTCAAATCCTATCAGCTGCTAACCTTGTTACCAGCCAATCTGTATTATTGTGCTATAATTCCATATTTGGTTCTGTCCTCGCCATGGCACCAGCATTTGAAAAGATAAAGCTTTTGCTGCCATTTTGTTGACAACAATGCCTTGCTGGACTGTTTGTCTTCTATCTGTGAACATTGGCACGTTACAGTGCACTGTTCAAACCAGTGTCTCCATCGAGTATTTAGCCATTTTCTTTTTCAGATAGAGTCTGTGCACGAGACTAAAATAGGTCTTTTGTCATACTTTTTACTACCTTTTAAAAGCGACAGTTTTTGTTGCAGGTATTAAATATACTTTTCATTAATCCCACATTTCTGTTGTTAAAAATAGTTTTTTTTATTAGTCTGATGTAATATTCTAATTTTAAATGTCATGTTTATATCAGCTGTGAGTGGAGCATGTGAGTCCTGCTGAGAAAGGAAACATCTGAGTGATTCATCCAGTAAGGCAGAGAAAGTAAACATCAAAACTTTTTCTCTCACCTAACAAACCAGCAACCAATCTAGTGATTTAAAGGCACTCTGTGGCAAACCAAGTCTGCCTGTAATACAAAAATTCTGGTTGTGTTGATGTAGTTGTAATTTCAACTTGGCTACTGACTAGCTGTGTTACTTCATTTCCCACAGATGTCAGCGCTGCCATTTCTCCTAACATCATAATGAGCAAAGAGCATTTATACTCCAACAATTATCTTCATGGTCTGGCTTTTCACTCCATGTTCAAGGTTTATACTTGCCAACGCAGGATTTTTGTTTAGTCTTTTCCCTCAGATTTAGATTGCTTCCTTAAGTCCAAGATTCCACTTATATCATAATAATGGCGTAATATTTGTTTCAAGCAGAGGCGGGTGGATGAGGAGAAATCTGTACCGTTTTCCACAGAACTCATCTAAACTTTTTTGCATGGATAATCTTTGTAGTAAAGATACTAACTTCAATATTTAAAAACATCAGAAAGTGACATGCTTCCGGACTGTGCAGTAGCATACACTGTGTCATCATTCATATATGAAAGTGCATATTTGATACTGAAGGCTTGACTCTTTGTGTCAGAAAGAGGCATTTCAAAATCACTTCATTTAAAACTCGTGTTGAGACCAATTATTATTGATCTATGTTTTGTATATTTTAATTTCCTGACTTTGGGTTTTAAAAATGATAGAATTTTTTTTTTGCTGTCAGAAAATGAAATGACAGTCAATGTTCTATGTCACTGCACTTATTCCGGAAATCTCCTAAATCTTGGCATGTCTAAAACATATGGATAAAAATGGCCACATCTGTCGCGCACAAACTCGTCTTGATCCAAGCCAACTTGAATTTGGACAAGCGGGCTCTGTGCTTAAATTGTAATAAATAGAGGTGGACAGAGAATGATGCTGATGTTATCAAAGTAAAGTATTGAATCCAAAACCTCGCCAGATATGGAAAGGTTTTAAGTTTTCTTCCTATATCCTATTTTCTCAGAGGCTCTGTAGTTTTTCCACTTCAAGTTATTTATCACACTTTTACATTGTAGTTTCAACATCATTAGTTAAATGCTGTTTTAGCCTTATACATCTCAGCAGCAGTTTCATTCCCACTAGAAATATTTCAGAATTGATTTCTAAGTTCATAAGGCTACAGGTTAATCTACAGTACATGGATAGACAGTTATGTGACAATAATGTACCAAAGAGCAACGGCATAAATATAAAAATGCACCACCTCCACATCCTTAAGATACGTTCATTTGCCAATAATCTCGCTTCCAGCTCTCAGTATCATGTTTGGACAAGTGCCATTCAGCTTGATTGGGTGATGAGTTCTATTTTTTTGCCAGGCAGGGAACTGAGATAGGCCAAGGATCTTTGCTTGTAACTTCTGACACTGCACATGCGCCGCAATAAATCTTTTTCAAATTAACTCCTTGGCTTAACACCAACAAGAGCTTTTCATATTTAATGATGCCCCCATTCTTCAATGATACTAATCAAATTCTAATCATTAGTACATTCATTTATAACCTCCAAGGGAAAAATTTGATTTATTACCAGTTTTTTTTTTTCTTATATTTTGAGTTCCTTTGGTATGACTTTTTACAAACGGGTAATATTACAGATGAGTGCCAAAATAATATGTGACCTATTAAAACTGAATTAACTATTCAAAAAATGAAAGGCATGTTCTGTAACACCAGACATAGATTAGTTTTGGCACCTATGTTAACACATTATTGTTGATCTTCTATGTTTATTCATTGTAGAAGAGGTGTTGCTCAGTAAGGCATCCGCTCATCTGGTCTAAGTACGTGGTGAGAAAAATAAATAAACTGTGGAGATGTGAAATTGAAGCACAGAACACGACCTCGGTTGGGGATTTGCAGAGAATGTATCCATACAAGCCACATTATTTGCTGCATTGTGTGCTTCATATCTACATTCGTGTCTGGTGAAAAATTTGTATTTGCAGCACAGTCTCCTGGAGTAGGGAAGAGAGGGAAAATATCATAACGGATATTGAAGAAGCAGTCAAACAGACTGAGATTAGGCCTGTGGATAACTGTTTTGAGTTATTTGGGAGTCAGAGATACTCTTTTAAATAACATTTAAGGGGAAAAATGCTGATCCTCTTCCTGTCCAAGAGAAATGTGAAGAAAAAAAAAATCAATGTCAGTATCTTGTTTGAGTGTGAAATACAGAGGAAGGTAAGTTTGGGTTAGCCTGGCATTCTGTTGCATGAAAACAAGGGTGTGCAGGTGTCCTGCAGTAGGCTAGAAGGATGAACTCTGTCATGTGAAAGAGGTTGCTGGTAATGAGAACCGAGTCCGCCACCCCACCAGAGCTGGATTCTGAACTTTCTCCCTTGTGAAACCTCCATGACAATCTCAGTGGGTACATCAAGTGGAGTAAATTGTACACGAGACCAAGAAAACAAGCAGATATTTTTGATCTCGCTCACAAGATCCCCAAGGCCTTATCTCCACAATGTCTCAGGAAGTTGAGGAATCACAGCTCAGACATACCAAATAATATTGGGAACAACAAAGAATAAAAGAAAAACAGCGACTTGCATAACTTCACAGGAAGATATAACAAAACCCAGAGCGGTTCAAGAGAGACTCGAGACATCTGTGTCCCTCCGAGATTTAAATGTGTGTTGTTAGGGGTTTTATTTTTAGACCCAGAGCTCCCAGTGGGGGTTGTAAGCAAGTAATACTGTGTTTGGGTGTGCGCTTGCAACCAAATAACTCACTGTCAAACACAACCATTTTGACTTACGCTTCTGCCTGAGTAATCCCCTCACCTATTTTTTTTTTTTTTTTTTTTCTGCATTTTTAACTCTGAAGTTGGGCTCAGATTCCTTTGGGACTTATTACATTGTTGTCTTGTGAGCAACTGCTTGGGAAATTAAGGTATTTCAAAGAACACAGAGCCACAAATTGCTACAGATTTTTTTATGTTTATGGTAAACAGCATTCCTCTTTAGTTAAACATCTTGGTTTGTTGTAGCAGCAGTAGAAATGCCAGTGATATTTTTGGTAGTATGGATGTGTGACCAATAACACTGTTTGCAAAAACATGTTGGACCGTCAGATGATATTGACTAAATTAATATTCTCCTACAAAACTCGTCGGACATGTTAACTGACGTGCGTCTCCTCTAACTTTGCAAATACATTTTAATGCAAGAAAAAAAATTTAACAGTAGAACTGTGCAGTATGGCAAATCTGCAAACTGGTCCTCATCACACTGACACACTCAGTGCTGTGCGCACCGTTGTGATGCATAGAGTGAATGTTCATGGACTTCATCTATGGAGAGATTTTTCAGCAGCAAAACAAACAAAACGAAAGCGAGAAAATTGGAAACAGACTCCTCTGAGAAAGTTTAGATCATCAACATCTAACTCGCTGTGTTTAGCCCTTGAGTGAGTTTTAATTTAGTGTGTAACATTCAGAATATTAAAGGTATTAATGTGTTTGTTATGTCTGTAATTTCAGATTTTGTTGCAAAGTAGAGCAACTGACTATTAAATTAAACCAGTGTTGTGTTTTCTGCCTCAGCAAAATATCAGCTTTGTTTTATTCGAACTTGTTTGCCTGCTTGACTCTAGGCTTTGTCTGTACATTGTCCTTACTCTTCCACTCCCACTTCATGGCAACTTCATCAACCACATAAGTTTTACAACTTTTCATAAACTCCTAATTTTCATCCAGGTTCCAGAGGGATCTACTTTTCAGCTTTGCTATTTTCCAATTTGTTATTGGTTTGTATAGTCCAACAGCAGTCCAACAAAAAAGATAATGGAATATCCCTTTTGTATATATACTGTATATGTAACAGCCAAGGACCAGTGTTTACTGACACCCCTGAGATACTATGAAGTTCTTCTTCCACAAAATAAGAATATGAGTATAAACCTTAGGGTGCAATAGCATGTCCTTACCCTTCAGTATTTCAATGTAATCAACAAAAAAAAAAACATCTTTGTTACTGCCATTACAATTTAACATATGTTCTATTTTAGAAAACGTGAGCATTTTCTATGTGGACACAGTGTATTAACACCCACGTTTTTTTTTTCACCTGTGTTATTATTACCACTGATGGAGCTACGCGTAAGACTTATGTATAAACTAGTAACAAGATAAACACGGTGTCCCCCATAGTTTGATGAATTGCCATGGAAGATATTAAATGTGTTACTAGAGACTTCAAGATGATAAAGCTTGACTATAAGGTTTTTTTTTTTGTACAGTGTAATAATAGATTAAAAAGACCTTAGTATGTAAGCCTTTTATTTTCAGAGTATTACCTCACAATTGCACCATGGGGCATACGGCTGCTGTGAGCTTCTAACAATGCCATAATTTACCACGGAATGAGCTATTTTCAGTCATATAAATACTGCTTTTAATGTCCCACCTGAGACTGTTGTTCTCAGTCTCCTCAGCTGTATTTCTACATATGTTGCAGAATGAAATGATAAACTGATTCTTGCTGTTTATTAGGTCTGTGTTGACTCATTAATACTGCAGACATGTAGGTGCTTAATCTGTCCTTTTTATGTAAAGCTTTTTTTCATAGGTGGGTGCGGTGAAAACTTCTTTAATATACAGCTATTAGAAGTATAGTTTAAATTTTTCTAATGAGTCTTGTTCACATTAGTCTGGCTAAATGAGAGACTGGATTTAGACATTCACTCCAAACAACACACCAGACAACATTCTGACAGTAACGAGAAAAATATAATCCATCTGTTTACACATAACTGGCTGACTGAGCATTCAAATAATAAAAGTCCATTAGGTCCTCTCTCTTCGTACAAAATAATTTAACCAAGGTAATTACTAAAAATAACTCGGAAATATCAGGCATAAAAAAATAATATGAAAACCCAATGTCCATAAAACAACTACAAAAAAAAAAAAAAAAAAAAAACTGAGTGCACTCAACCCCTACCGCGTTTTCAAATTGTGTCCAGGGTAGGTGATGCAAGGGGAGACTGTGTGGCTCGGCAGAAGATCCAGTTATAGTGGGAACCAGTGACAGCAGGAACCAGCAGCCAGGTAAGGACCCACTCTCCTGCTGAAACCTCCAAAGAAGAAGAAGAAGAAAAAAAACGCCTGCACAAACGTGCAGGACAATTACTTTTCAACTAAACTCCCCTTTATATTGAGTTTAACAAACTAATTTTCCAGTGCCCCATTTTCTGAAATGCAAGCATGGCGTACACATACAATAATCACATATAAAAAGAACATTTTCAACTGAAAAATAATTGCTAAGCCTAAAACTCTTGTGTATTTGTGCGATTAACAGACAACAGTATTCAGAACAATGCAACTCAACAAAACGGTTCAGGACTGGTTCACACATGCATCCAGCACACGGGATGTTTGACAACCACTCCCCCTTCAATAGATCATCGTTTACCTCAACAGAAGATCAAACACACAGAAATCATCACATGAAAGTATGAATGACTGTGTTATCTAAAATATGCCTTATTTTAAGTTCATTCCGACCGGTTTTATGTGCAATGAAGAACTCGTTTAGCAGCAGTCAGCTCTTTGCTAACGCGGTTAGCATGTAGCTACAAGTAATCAAATCGAAAACTCACCGGGATATTGAAATACGAAATTCAAATAAATCCATGTTCGAATCACAGAACTTAAAGTCTTCTCCAATTCATCAAATCTGATTCTGGTTAAGTTTTACTATAAGTTCAACTTTAGTTTTTTCTACTTCTGCTTGACACGCCAGCAGCCAACAGTGATAATCCAAGGTAGCGTCTGTAAAACTAGGCCACTCTCAGCATTTTCCTTCACAGATCAAGAGTTCTTATTTGTCGTTGCCATTGGTTGAATGACCATCTGCTGCCCCCTTGAGGCTAAACTTTACATTATAAAACGAGCTGAGTTAAAAGAGCTGTATAGTTGATTTGCAGCTCCATTTGTCAATGCGAGTTAAATGTTGATCCATAACTTTAGCTCTGAAATGTGACCTATTAATGTTTGCAATCTTGTTCCTATGTTTCTTAACAAAATCTTTAGCAGGGTAATTTCCAGTTTTGAAATATAATACAAGGTCTAGTTTAATGCTAGGACATCAAGAAATCATCCTGATACTGTTTTATTACACAAAATGTCATTTATGTTCATTTGACTGTTTTTGGGTGACTTGTGGTTTTTGTTTTCAAGTTAATTTACATTCTTTCATTAATTTTTACGTCTCCAGTAGAGTATGATTGTATCAAGCCATCTACTCGTTAAAATGTCTCGCCCAAACACATTTTTTGCACATTCTCCTCCAATTAATATCCACCGAAGCTTCCCTCTTTTTCATATCTGATGAAAACTCAGGGTGGTTACCAATTAGTCTGCTGTTAATTATCTACTTCTACTTTGATCTCAACTATGACTGCTCGGTCAGACACACTCATTTATTCATCTCCTTTGCTTGGTGAGACAGACTTTTTGGAGATTGCACAGATTGACGAACATTAAAATAGCTTCAGAAGCAAGCTGTAATCTTGGGAGAGTGCGCACATGGTTGTTACTTTTTTCTTTTTAATTTTGCAAGTCTTCTTGCATCTTCGGCTCCCTGCTGCGTAAAACTCAGTCTCTTTAAGTGTCGTGTTGCTTACATTTTCTTCTGTCTTTGGTGCCTTTGCTTTGCTTTGTCTGCTTCTTTTTAAGCTGCTCTAAACATATAATGACTACAAACAATTATTTTGCTCTGCCTCTACTGATTTGTTGTTGCAGTAAAGTTAAACTACATGAAAATCTTCTAATGCTCATAAATGAATCAGCCTTATAACTTCTTATCAGTCTGAACGATGAATGTTTCCAATAAGCTATTTTATTAGACTAAAAACAAAGCAGGGGGAGATTTCATATCCTTTGTGATTCTAAATGTATTTAAGATCAAAGCAAAAATTATAAGTGTTTTAATCTAAAATCTAAAACCAAGTAAGAGCTGGTGACCCTTAAAATCAAGAATCAATTTTAATAACATTTAACCAATATCCACTTATCTTGATTGACAAAAAAAAGGAATTAAGTTATAGGTAATCTGGTTTAAAGTAAATGTGGTGAGCTAAATTGATTCTTGATTTGTTCATGTGAGGAAAAACATACTTGTGTCTGATTAGTCACCAAACTGCCACCAGTCTGGTTTACCCCAGAAAGCAGTGCTTGAAGTGCCGGTAGTTCCCTCTGTGCTGGGGTACGTAACTTTGTATATATGAAAAGTTTTACATACTGGTTAATACTGTCACCATGTCTTGACACTATGAGACAGATAATCTGTGAAAAAATAAAATTGAGCTCCCCTCAGTGCTACTATTGCTGTGTGAAAAAATACAGCACTCCCGGTCAAAAACAACCAATCAGAGCCAGGAGGAAGGTCTTAGTGCTGTCAGTCACCCATTGGTGGCAATGATAACTGGCCTGAGGATTCACAACAGGCTCTGCTGACAGGGAGAAGCTGTAGCATAGGGAAGAGGCAGGGGGAAGGGGTGTGTGAGCAATGCATATGTGCAGATTGGCAAAACAGGGTGTGTTAGCTTTCACAGTTGCAAAGGCCCCCTGAGTGCGAACAGAGCGCCCCAGTTATGGGCCGGGAGCGAGCATGCACACCTTTTGCAGACTGGGCGGTGAGGAGCCATAGGGGGAACACAGACTGATGCAACAAAGTAAAAAGTCCTAGGACATGCCGGCTGCAGGAACAAATTTCTTGAGGAGTAAAATTTTGAAGTTGAATTTTGCACCGCTGCATACCAATCCACCTAAAGTATTGCCCAGAATGAATATCTTCAATTGAGGCGAGTGGATTCATGACTCCGTGTACCTCTAAGCTGCCTGTTGTGACTGAAGAGAGGAATGATCACTGATGTCCCCAAAACTTTATTTTGCATATTTTTTAAAATGTAATAGTTTAAATGTTCTCTGCTCACCATCGAAACTCAACTTCTCACAGTCATTTCTTTAAGGACATTCCCTTTTGTCTTCTTAATTTAGTTGTGCTGGGTTCCAGAAGGGTCTATCTGCCTGCCCAGTGACCCAGTGCCACACGGGGAAGGCACTGCTTCTAGTTCCTTGAGAAAGAAAAGTAAAGTGCTCCACTCTTTCTACTGTCACTTCTGTCTGCTTCTAGTAAACTGGCTGATTGTCTCAGGTTGTCCTGAGATAGTTGGGTTATCTAACTTACACTAATGTTAAGTATTAGAAGTCAGGGTTAGGCCACAAAGTCCCTTTTGAGTTTTTTCTTCTGAGAACCCAATAAATCCCTGGTAATTGTGAAGCTTGAAGTAATACATTTTTGTAGTGTTATGCATATTTTCTTTTAGGTTTTAAATAAATTAACCTCTACAAATAGCAACTGCAGGTTACTTTAACCAATACTATCCAATGGCTAACATTTATACATTCAAGCATATTAGGGCTGAAATGATTCCTCGAGTGATTAGAGTACCTCGATTATTAAAGTTCCTCGAGGAAAACTGATCTGCCTCGAAGCCTCGTTATATTATGTGTTATTATTTAGCGCACCGTGTTCCGGCCGGGACTTTATTTGCATTCTCACTTCCGCCTGAGTTGTTGACAAAAGCTAAGTGTTAGCAGCATAACATCCAGTTTTCAAGTTCGGCCTGGGAGGATTTTATTGAGTCATGATAATGTCTGGGTTTTTGTCTTTTTCCTGGGGACCAATTAGCATCTTAAAATGACAGCAGCAATGCCTGGAGTCCGGCGGGATTATTTATACAGATAAACGGGCGGCTGTGCTTTAGATGCATAGCTTTACTGAAAATACCGGAAAATAAATTTCATATCATCCCGGTCGCAACAAATGGTGGCAAAGAGCATCATGACGTTATAGAGCTGGTAGATGTTTCTGTGTGTGACGAATGCAGATGTTAAATATGAGGGGCCGTTTAGGACAAAAGCTATGTTTTGTCTCACACACTACTAAAAACTCACACACACACAAAATATTAA
>CAEGAE010098903.1:0-11085 GCA_903067095.1 Girardinus metallicus
TCCCTTCGGATCGCTTGGATCCACGGCCTCCGTTGGTCCGGGTCCGTCGGGAACCCATGATAGGACAGATATGGCTGTTTTCTTGCCCCCCACGGACTGAACAAAAACAACTCCGCCGAGACTGAGCCATTTTCCTAGCCTTTTAATGCTAACGCTATAGCCACCGGAAGTTGTCCAACCCCACGTCCGCTTTAAAACGCGGAAGCGTGAAAAAGGTCTATCTCAACTCATAACTAGCATGCTGTATATTTTCTTTCTTTCTTTTTTACAGCTGGTTAACTTTATTATGCCTATATTAAATGCCAATTTATTGAAATTGCAGAGGTTTGTAGATAATTAGTACCTGCAAATTTACAAATTTTCTCAGTGTGAACTTAAGCATATAGCTGAGCTGCATTATAATAATGTATTCATTTAAATAGTAGACATTTATTTCTCCAAAATGCATCAAAAAGCTATTGGCAGCAATACAGCATTTTATGTATTGAATTTTTTTCTACATCCTCAAACTTCAATGTAACCTAACATGTTCAAAAGATCATGGAGTATTTACAATACTGCAAGGCAATAAAGATTTTTCCTCTTGTCTACCATCATGTAAGATTCAAAGAATATAATCAATATTTACAACTTTTCATAAGTAAATATTTAATACTAGTAATTCACTTACAACATTAAGTTAGCCATGAACTGAATAACCATAACCGCAGTATAATTTTCGCACTGTCAAGGTAAAGTTAAATACATTAAAATTTATTTTTGTAAAAAGCAACAACAAATGTAACTATTTTCTTTAATTTGTAAATAATGTTAAAATCTAAGAGTGTTTGTGAATAAAACACTGAGGTAAAGCGCCATGATTGTCTTAAATGTTATTATAATATTTCTGGTGAATATCTGCCAGTAAAAAATAAAACTAAATAAACAAAAAAGTGTTTGAAAATAAGTAAAAAAGATTGGTGTCCTGCTTCTCTTTTTCTTTCTCTCTCTTTCTAATTTGTTTCTGTACCACTGGTTTGTAAATAATTCCTGTGGGGAAATGTTGGCTCTTTTACATATAAATGAAACTAATTTGCAGAACTTTCACAAGGGGGCAATGTAGTTCAATAAATCAGTCAACCAACAATAGCGTTTTCCTTAAAGGGAGCAAGAAATTCATGGAGCTCCTATGAAATATTTGGGGAGACATTTCAGCTTTTAATATGGAGTAATTTGGCATAGTAAAAGCTAACAGCATCATAGTTATAGCAACAATAAACAGGACCGAAAATTCAAGGCAGTGCAGAGCGCTTGCTGTATACAAGTTAATCTGTTTAACTTAAAGAGTGGGTAATAATGAAAAAGTTTCAAACATTATTTCAAAATTTAGTAATTGACATTATCTTGTTCTTGTACGGATAAGAGAGAAAGTTTTAACTGCAAAATATTTAATCTTTTTGCACATCTACTGAAAAAATGACTGTGATAACACCTAGCAAACAATCAGGAGTTATTAAATAGCGCTACTTTTTAAAAATGCAAAAGAAACTCATTGTGTTATTTTTACATAAAACACATTTTGCTGTTGTTGTGGTTTTAAGCGACAAGCTCAATAGAAACTGCTTCAGGTAACTTGATTAAATGGAATACATTAATATTTTGACACCATAAAGCTTCTAAATATGAAAACTAAATTAATCACAATCAGTCTGAATGTTGTATTCCTCTTTTCACCAAATTATTATGTGTAGATATTTGCCTCTTAAAAGCAGAATATAGGTACCATGTGAATAATCTGGAGCAGAGTCTGAAACAGATTGTGTCCTTGAATTTTAAAAATTACTTTTTCATTGGAAATATTTAAAATGGATGTGTGGCAGCTTGATGGAAACTCAGAAAAAGGAAAGATAATCTTTCAGAGCTCTGTGGAAATAAACATTTACTTGTTAAAAACACATTTTGAACCAGGATAATGACAGAGTTGGTATCTAGCTGAAGGAACAAGCCAAAGCTTAAATAAACAGGATATACCACTGCTTGAGTGCTGTTGTTTGTGAGCATAAAGTTCATCAGGTACAAAAATGCTTTCCTTTACTGTGGGTTGTACATTTTATGTGGCCTTTATCAATACAAAACATCTGCTTAAATGTTTATTGTGCAAAATCAGCAACTGCTATCTTAACTGTTACTGCTACAGGTTTAGTCATGATAATTAGCTGTAGCTGCAACAAGACCTTTCACAAGAAACAACAAATCAATTAATCACATGATAAATTAAAACAAACTCAATCAATTTCATTTGCAGGATTTATTGTTTTTCTGTTTTCTGTTTCTGTTTACCAGAAACTGGATGATAAAATTCTCAACTAGCCCCTTTTTTAGAGGACAATTTTGTGTACAGAGACATCATAATTAATTTTTTTTTATTGTTTCTGTTGTTTTGTTTATTTATTTTTGGGGGGATATTAAAAGTTTCTTCCAGTTCCAGTGTTAAATGTTGATTAGAATTTAAAGTTTATTCATATTTCAGAATGTGTTTTTGCATTATTACCCCATCACCCTTATATTACTTGAAAATAGTCTCAAAACATCAATATTAACATTTATCATAATAACGTCTGTGATAATTTAACGTTCAGCAAAAATTTTTATTATGAAAGGCTTAGCTGCAACCAATGTTTTCCTTATGTCTGAACCAAATGAAACAGTGTTTGCTGCTACTGTCTAACTAAATTAAATAATATTATCTTCTCTTTCCTCATCTGCATGTGTAGCATTGGGTTAAGATGTTTAGGGCTAAAAACTAACAGAGTTAGTTAAAAACTTTAAATGACACAAAAAACTGTTTACTTGGAGTAGCATTTTGAAAACTTGCTGTAGTTGAGTTTAGTCACTATGGGTAAAGCAAACTGAATATGCAGAGAAAAATCAGAAGTGCACAGCCTCTGTGTTTCTAACTCCTATAAAGTCGGCCATGTTTGAAAGAACTTCATCAGAACATGAGAAGAACAAAGAACCTCTATCTGAATGCCACCAAAATTTTAATTCCCAAAGTTAAAATAGGAGCAATTTAAATGAGAAGTTCCAAACTTCCTCTTCATTCTGCATGTATTGTTAAGTGATTGTCAGTGATTGTGTAAAGGGACCAAATTATCAAGAAAAAAGGGAAATGTCATCATTGGACTTTGAGAAATATATGAAGGAAACTGCAACAAACCACGATTTATTTTAGTTACACAACTTTTAGAGGTAAAATTGTGTAACTTAACAACTGTACATTTGCTGCTATGTATACTGTAGAAAAAACATACGGTTTAACTATAGCAACTGTTTACTTCAGTCAGTTACTGATATGTGATTCAGAGTTATTTTAAGAACCAATTTAATTTTTTGTAAAAGCATCTCAAACATGACTTTTCTAAAAACTAAATTATTCTAATTTAATCAACATAACATGCATAACATGCCGTCAATGTTATTTACTATCAGAGGCAACATCACTCTACATCCCTCAGAATGTGTTGGGTTTGTATGATTTGCACACGTCTCCGTTTTCCTTCTGTTAATACACATATTTTGACCTTTGTGCAGTTTAATGATTCACTTTGCTTTTATTGTCTGCATGTTTTCTAGACAGGTTATGTATCTGTCGTAGTTGTTTTTTGATGATTCGACTCTGCAGTTTATTTCTACACACCTTTTCCTTGGAGGACTGAACCCAGTGTCTTCTTATCAAGACACATGATAGGTTTACTTTGTGTGTGTGTGGGCATGTGTGGGCGTGTGTGTGTGCGTGTATGAGAGTGTGTGTGCGCCCGTCCTTTGGCAACAAAGTGGGAAAGAGAAGACGGGTTTGAACTTGTCTTTTTGGCTAAAGACAATGCGCTTCTCTCTATTTATAGCCTAATGTTCAGGATTTTTTTTTCAGGTTCATCCCAACCAGTTTACAAAAATTGAAGAAATTTAGTACAATTTGAAAACTAAATATAAGTATTTGATATCAATTTTCAACAGTATGAGTGTAATATAAGCCTGGAAGCATATTTCAATAAAGTTTGAAACAGTGTTATGTTCTGATCTCTTACCAGCGCACATTAAGCATTTGGAAACATATGTGACTTATTACCATCTGCCTTTGATATACGATTTCATCCTCTCAACAGTTCAGGGACTTCTTTGTCTTATTTTTAGTTTAATAGAGTTCTCCAAACACTTCTAGTTGTTGACCGGACAGGACTGCTGGTAGGATAATTTAAGAGGTTACGTTATTTATTTTAGTTTTCCCAGTTGCAATCGCTTGTGTTGCCACCCACAAAAAAACCCCATATGTCTCTGGTTTACTTAGTTTGATTTATATGGAGTGCTATTTGATATGAATTTAATAACATAAAAACATTATGCCCAAAAAAACTAAATGCTTGAGGACTTATGCATGTCGTTGCATACTTTTATTTGGCACCAAAGTGTTAGAGGTGCAAGAACACACTTTAACAATGCAGTAAAAATAATTACATTTCTTTAGATGTCATTTCTTTAGATGTCATCATAAAACTGCTACACGTGTGCACAAGATTAGGGTATAAATTGATAGAATTAGTCAAATTTTAGTGCCACTAAAACAGTGGCACTAAATCTTGTATATTTCTACATCTTGTATATTTCTACAAGACGTAGAAATATAATAAACACAATTGTTTTCAAATCATTTAAAATACAAAATAAACAAGTCACAGCTGCTGTACAGGATGAAGTTTTCCATCTTCTAAACTTTTTAGCACAAGTTTCTTGGTCTTTACTTGTCTTTGACTTTCCAGGCGTTGGGACAGAAAGGGAGCATCATTTGACTGAAGCAAAAAGATTACTGCGTTTTTAGTAACGTAAAAAGAGGGTGGCAAGTTTTTCATCTACAAACCAAGGTATTGTGTAACAACCCATCATGAAAAGCTGTACGTCTTGTGGTCATCATCAGGATCAGTTCACGTAGTGTGGTCTCTCGTCTCACGTCATCTGAGTTTTGTTTTTAAGCTGTCTTACAAAAAACCTCCGTGAGAGTCTCAGATGATGATTCAGGTGTTGTTAATTCCTGCCTATTCACCCTTGTGTTATAAAACTTCTTTTGGATACATGTGCTGTAGTTGTGCTTGTGAGTGCATGTCAGATCCTTTATCAATTCATTTCAATATAGAAGTTCCGCTTTGCTGCAGGCTCTGCAGGTGGGGAGCACCTCAAAGCAACTCAAACCAGCAAAACTGAAACTTCTGAAACATCCTTTAAAAGGTGGAATAGCAGAGCTGGAAATACAGTAATCAGATAGATGGGATGTCACTATAGCAAAATATGAAAGTGCAAATACAACTCCAATAGGCTGAAGGTTGTTCCTTATTAAGCTGACTCACCTTGTGCTGTGTTGGCTGATGCACTAACCCCTAAAACCGTCGAATTGTGTAATTTACTTTAGCTCCACTGACTTTTTGGGCTAAGCTGATTGATTGTTCACATTTGGACTTATGAACTCTGTGTTCAAACAAAATCGGTTCAAATTCAAAAATATTTTTTTTCTGCATGAATAGGGACAACTTGGAGTTACAAGTAACTGTATTTGTTTTTATGAAAGGTATGTAAAATATATATTTTTTTATGTTTTCATGATGTAAAGCAATTGGAACTGCCGTGTTGCTCAAATGTGTTAAACACATTTGGAATAAAACTGAACTTGATTGATGTTATAGTGAATTTGTTGCATGCTGTGAGCGCACACGGGACAGGATGAGAGCTTTGTCTGGTGCAGACACTTAGAATAGTCTCACTTCCTGTATTTAGCAAGCCTACTCCCTGTTGTGCTTCCTCTGTTCAGAGCTCGGCTTGTCCCTCTGAAGCCCTCGATTCACTCGACGTAAAGAAACCAATCAGTGGGAACAGAGACAGCTTGTGCCACAGAGTAACATGCAAACTGAATTTAAAGGAAGTCAATGACAGGATAAAAATATACAAATCATGTTCCTCTTTGGTGTTTCGTCCTGAACTAATATAACATGTTGAAAGCAGGTTTCCTGAAAGTTGCTGTGTCACGAGGTATTACTTTAAAATAACTAGTGCTGTTCTCATCTTGTTAGCGTTTAAACGTTTCATACTTTGCACAGCGTTGTAACGCAATCCACGGGGCGAACGCTCCAAAAATAGGGTCTTCTTTACGTTAAGAGGGGCCTGCAATAAAGCAGCAAAGATTGACCCCTGGATCAGCATGTTCCTGTTGTAGCTGTGTCCTGTTACTCAGCTTAGCAAGAAACAGTGTTGCCATGGTGCAAGTGCACATCTTCTTACTCAGCACTGACTCCAGCAAAAAATTAAATTACATTTAAAGCCCTGTGAGTGCTGAGTATCATTTGCTGGCTCCAAAGTAAATGGTTATTAGTTTGTTAAGTCGTCTGATGAAGGGGAGGCTCTTTTAGCCAAAGCCTGATGATGTTCCTAGTCTGATGATTCACAGAGTCATTTATTTAAACACCTGTGGTAATGAGAGAGCCTTCACCGCTGTCTTTGCCATGTGCATTAAGCAAAGCGGGAATGTCGCTTCAGCATATCTGAGATTTTATAAACACTGGGTGCAGCAGCCACATTTCTGCACGCCTACCAATCATCCTCCTGTCCGTGTATGTTTATGTAGCTAATTTCATGTCACCAGATCCACCGGCTGTTTACACAGATCTTGAAGGCAGAGGAAAAAAAAAAAAAGCAAGAAGAGGGCTGAGAATGCACTTATGTTTGGCTGTGTTCGCCAAGAAGTCTGGCCTCCTGGAGACAGTAAAAAACACATCAACATTAAACTGTATTGGTTACAAATGTAACAATATATCAGCATTATTTATGTGTCAGACACCTGTGCATGCAGCAATGTCTTTAATATTGGCAGGATGGTAAAAATGTTTCAAAAGCATAAATAATTATTTTATCTTTATTACAGTAGCTTGATTTTACACTTACCTCCTTTACCATCATCCTGACTACACGATTGTAGGATGAACATAAGTCTTCCTCCAGCCATATTTGTGGCAAGTCCAGTTAAACATTTATTTGACATACTGTGTGTGAACCAAAAGCCGGAGGAAGATTAGGAGATGGAGGAGAGTTTATTAAGATCTTTATTTTACTTTGCTGTATATGAATTTTTTATTCAGGGTTTCAAACCCCTAAAAACACTTACAGAAATTATGTGCCAAATACAAACATTTATTAAATCAAAAAACAGCTAATCCAGTGCAAGCAGTGCAGCAAACTGAAACTTAAAGTTTGCATTTTACTTCTAAAAAGACAAATTAGCAGACAATTTAAAAGCATACACAATTTAAAAGCCATTAGATCTGTTTTGCTTTTAGCTTTACCTGGTTTACCTTTAAGAAACAAAGCAAGGGAGGTAAGTAGAACTGAGGTTACAGCAGAAACCTGATTCATAAAATGAAACCTAAATTACAGAAAAAACTCAAACTGAGCACAAAGTCATTTAACTGATGACACACTATGTGTTTTATCTAATTAGACCCATATGTAACCAGATAATTATACATAGATTCAAAGGCAAATTTGGGTGATTTACTATTCTCTTGTAGATAATTCATGACCGATGGTGATCAAAACCCATCTCTAAAGTCTCTTATTTTTCCCATCCTAAAGGGGAGCAAATAGGTCTCTGTGTCACATCATTTATACCACTGGAAGAATTAAATGTTCCTCATCTACCTGTTCATTTTTAAATGCATACACTTATTTTTTAGGAACTATAATCAGCAGTTGAAAACCATCTTTATCAGCAAATTAAGCACTATGAAATTAGAGGTTGGATTTTCTATCGTTTTTGGTGCGAGATATTTGCAATTAAAGCTGATTTAGTTGTAAATGTTTTTAAAAATCTTCATCCAGGGAAGATAAACACCATATCGAATTGAACATTTAAATACAATTTAAACATACAAACCTCAGCATGTTGAAATCTATATTTTAGCAACATGAATTCAGTAATCATACTTTTCATCCATTCATCCATCCATGAGCCAAAGATGCTGAAATATCATGTAAAAGTCTAAAGAAAGTACACTGTAAATTATACATTAATGTTTTTAAAGTATATTACTTAAGTAAAACTATTTTTCAACTTCGCTAAAAGTGCAAAGGAGATTGTGTTGTAACATTTTATAGTTTTGGCTTAAAGCTGGTAACACATCATTTCCAGTTGGGTTAGTATGTGCTCCATTAAATCTGCTCATATATTTTGACGGTGAAAGGTTTGATGAGTTCCCCCTGAAACAAGATCACAGCTAAGATCACGAGTTAACAGCAGAGCTGTCCCAATTAGCAGAAAGATTGTCGCCCCCTGGGTCCACTCAACCTCACGTGTTGAGATCATTTTACACTTTTTTTTTTCTTCAAATTCTCTTGGGAAGCTCAAAAAGAATCTACTGGGTCATTATAATTATGTCCCTGAGCTCATTCTGTCTTTTTTCTCCCTGACAGACATACATATCGATTGTCTCCTGAGTGACGCTGGCGGAGCTACACACACAGGTTCTCCTGGTGTTATATTAATACATCCCCGAGTATCAGAACACAAGCTGAAGAGGTTAAGATGAATAAATGAAGCGCATACTCCCTTCACTGGAGCAGACATGAATGTGTACAAAAATCTAGATGCTAACCAGTTTCTTGCCAGGCAATATGGTGGAGGGGCATTTTCTCAATGACTACTAATGATTAGGCATGCACATTCTACATAATGCAATATTTGATCATTTACTAAACTTACTTACTTACAAAAAGTATATTGTTAATGTTCTCACCTTGTTAAAAGTGTTCACTGCAAATCTGCTTAGTTTTTTCTGTTCCATTACATGCACACTCCAGGGTTCCCCCAGAAAACTTGCTAAGCCCAGTACTCAGGGCACTAGGGCAGTCATTCATCCAGCAGAAAGTTGTGTTTTTGAGTTAAAAAATATTTAAAGTTGACAGAAAATTTGAAAACATCACTTGATACTTATGCATTATTGGAAGACTAGATGATTAACCCCTAAAAGACCAACTATAATCCCTAGAAGACCAACTATAAAGTCTTTTAAAAAACGTAATAATTAAAAGAAAACTAAGATAAACAATGCTAAGCCTGGTGTGGGCACAAGTAAAGCCTGGTGGCCCGCTAGGCTTATAATGCACTGTGGGAAACCCTGCACTCAATAAAATACAACATTTGTGGTTGCAATGTAAAAAAAGGAAAGAAAACAGTATTAAGGGTTCATACTCAGGGCTGCGCAGAGAACTTTAGAGGGGCAAGGGCTCAAAGTTAAAAAAGGGCACATTGAACAAGATCTTACAACAACATAGCAACAACCCATATTGATCAAGAATTTAATTGGATCCTACTATATCATTGCCATCATGGGGGGACAATGCAAAGCAAATGTAGTATATTTTCTTTCTGCATGGAGTACTCCGGCTTCCTCCCACAGCCCAAAAACATGACTGTCAGGTTAATTGGTCCCTCTAAAATTCTCCCTAGGTGTGAGTAAGTGTGTGGTTGTGTGTTCTGTCTCTGTGTTGCCCTGCGACAGATTGGCGACCTGTCCAGGGCGTACCCCGAAACGTCCGCTGGAGATAGGCACCAGCACCCCTCCCGACCCCATTAGGGGCAAGGGTGCACAGAAAATGGTATAATGTTGCTGTTTCTGCTGCTGGCAGTCCTGGAGAGCTGAGTTGATCTAAAGAGACCATCTGCGAGAAGAAGTTATGAAATAAGCAAATTTGCTGCCATTTCAATAATTAAGCCCTAATAATATCTATTTAACCTCTAGAACAACTTGGCTGCGGACTGCTTTATAGATCAAAAAAGCTCAAAGGGGTTAACTCTATATAATTTTTTGATGTTAGCACCTCTGAGATCTAGAATTGTAAGACTGGGATATCAAGGCAAAGAAAACTCAGTAGCTGCTGATAGGGGCACCTCATGACATTCAGAGACCATAGATCTAAAGCTGTAGCATTCATCTATAGAGAATGACAATGTTATTAAATTTTATTTAATGCATTCAGCTGAGAAAAAAAAAAGTACATTAAAGTTAACTTTGTAAAAGTTTAAAGAATCATCTTGATAGTTTGATTGTTGTGTTACCATGACTACAATATGGTGTAATCTTTGTGTTTGAGTTGGGTTTGTTCACAAATACATCACAGCAAATAATAACCAATAATAACCAATAAACTCTGCCAATAAACCTGGTCTCCCTCTCACAGACTTCACCTTATCTATATTGAAATATGTTAGTGATGCTGAGGTTCTTTGTAGGAAGGGTTTTGGGGTGTGGGGGGTTCTATCTATTACCTCGGGCCAGCCCTGCATGAAGTGCTGCTGCGAGAAGCAGGGTGGTACCAGGTGGTACCAGGGCTTTGAGGAGCATCTCAACGCGCGGTGACAGTTGCAGTACTGTGTCTTATAAAGACAGACTGCTCCAAGATGGCTGCCGTATTTCCTGCATCCAAGCAGCCAATGCGGAGTCTATTCTTTTATTATGTCTGTGGATTGAGCTGTTAAACCCTCTTCTCAACCTACATCTCTCAGAATGCTGTGTGGTACTGGATCAGAGTTCAGTGAATATTTCTTAATACAGTGGTCCCCAACACTGTTCCTCAGGGACCGCTGTCCTGCATTTTTTTTTTTTTTAAGGTGACTCAGTATAATTCCTTATAATAAAAAAACTAATTAGGACAGATCTATGGGCTATGCTAAATATGTTCATTATATTTTTGCACAAAATCATTCTTAAAAAAGTCGCAAGCGGCGTTGGAGGCCCTAGCAGCAAAGCGCGCAGAAGGCCTCGTGGCGACCGCTGGGGTTCCAGCAACACCGCGCTCACGCCACCGCCGATGCTCTCGCGCAGTCCCTGCAGCTGTTTGCCAGGTGAGACACACCAACTCTTCCTCAGCACTCCTTATGAGGCACAAGCGCAGTCAAAGTGAATTGGAATTTCAAGTTATTGGGCTCTTTAGAAGATAACAAAGGTCAAGCCTAACAAATTTACTGCAATAAGATGATGCATGTATGATTTAGATCAGCCTTTCTTCCAACAG